>NIUQ01000375.1:0-54138 GCA_002796945.1 Plectus sambesii
CTTTGCTGCTTAACCGGCTCAACCGGACGCGTTCGTACGAAATTTCACACTACTCTTCTGTCCTTACTCGCGGCAGAGTGGTTAGCTTTCAGAGTGCGCTTTGAGCACACAAGTGCTCATCAATAACAATTGTTACGACGTCGTCGGACCAAATGCGCCGTGCGCTTATTCGGAGCAGTGCGGCGGCGGATCGAGCTGCGTGGACAGCAAATGCCGCTGTCCGACAGAGCGCATCTCGGTGGGCAACGTGTGCATTTATAACAACGTCGGCGTGTTCACAGTGCGCTGCACGCTGCCGCAAGTTCTGGTGGGCGACCGTTGCGTCCAGTCCGCCCGACCGGATGGAGCGTGTACCTACGCACAGCAATGTCTCGGAGGGTCTGCATGTATTAGTGGTACCTGTGTTTGTCCATACGATCGCTACAACGTGCTCGGCGAATGCGTCCAGAGTAAGCAGTTAAATCAATTGCTAAAAATGCGTTCGGTATTCTACGAATAGTACTGAAAACTCTGTGCACTCTTTAACTTCCAAATCCACTCAGTGGACTGATTCTGCCAATGAGGACACTTTCGCGGCTCATTAAGGCACCGATAGTGCTCACATGTATCCATCCATAATCAATACCAGTACAAGCGCCTTCAGTTCGAAGCAGGCTGTGGAAGGAGAGCATTTTCATAACGCTCAAAGTATGGATTATACTTTTAATTAAGGCTGTTAAAACGCAAAAAGATCTTCCCATTACAGCGATAGAGGCAGAAAATAGCTAATGTGATTGACTGCGGTATGGTCAACTTAGTTCTTAACACAAACTTGACGTATAAAAAATGTACTGATACTGACACTCTACATATATTAACTGAGTCCCCGATTCTAATGTACAGTTTTCAAAATTACGATACCGACGCATCCACATGAATTGATCCAGAGCGCTTGAAATATACCAAGTTTAGAATGCATCGAAGGTATCTATGTGTTCTACAACGGTGGATGCTTTCAACTAGGCGGACCAATGGCTACGTGCCAGATTAATGAGCAATGTCAGGGTGGAAGCAAGTGCGTTGGCAATATCTGTCAGTGTCCCAACGGTCAAACAGCAGCGAATGGCGTTTGTTCAAGTTCGGGTAAGTAACAGTGCTGCAACTAAGTTTCTGATGTAGTGGGGTAGAATGATTGATTATCTTTGTATGACAAGAAAATCAATAGTTCCAGCAGTGCTACCAAGTTAAAAACTTAGTTGCTAGGATGGTACCGGATTTTTCTCAAAAATCGCCCCCAATTGCTTCCATATCTTTTAATATAACAAATCTAAGGCTAGTGATACATAGGTGTTGGTGGAATTGAGGTCAGGCGTAAGCTACTCTGCTTCTCTTTCACAATATCTTTTTTGTAAGGAGGGAACGTAGTACTAAACAATTAAAGAGGCCTATTGGAAGGGCGGTTTTTAAGAAACACCTGGTAAATGTACTCTGAATTCCAGATAAATTTTCGCCACCGTTGCAGTTTCCGTTTCTGCGTGTCAACCGTACAATCAAATTCTGATCAATGGACAATGTTTGAACTATGTGATTACCGGTCAAAGCTGTGCATTCAATCAACAATGTTTGGGTCGCTCGCAGTGCATCAATGGAATGTGCCAATGTCTGGGAAGCGACGTGAATCAGGGAGGAACTTGCGTTGGTACGTCAACGCTCACTTCATCGGGACAGATAGCAGGTAGAACTGATATTTTACCGACTATCATTCGCACTTTTACTACGCGCGATAGTACCGTATGCTTGACCACAGCGCTTAAATTTTAATCGTGATGTAGAATGATTTTGAGAGGATGCTTTACAGTACTCGTACAAATGCGAAAATATTGCATTTGGCCTAAAAAGCGAATGGCAACTCTTTGACTCGATTGCAAGAAAATCACGAGTGATGCACAAATCGAGCGAGATCGAGCCTAGTAGAGAAGTTGGATGAGCTGTTTTGGTCTATCGCAATAATTCTGCTTCAAAGCGAATGCCGCAAAACTTTCTAAAAGTCAACGTCCTGATATTCATTTGAACGCCTCGGCCTTAAACATGCGATACTCACGCCAGATATAGTGTGAAGGCGAGTATCAGCTCAACTTACATAACGTCCTTTCAGCGTGCTTACCAGGTCAAGTCAGCATCAACGGTGTCTGTTTCGCTCAAGTCTTTCCTGACAATCCCTGCTCATATCCGGCTCAGTGCCAGGCTGGTTCAAGCTGTCTTTCGGGATACTGTCGCTGTAGTTCTGGCTACTTCGTATCGAATGGAAACTGCTCGCCCATGCCTGTGCAAGCACAGCCAACGATAACTTGTCGTACTCCCGGATCCAGTCCCTACACGGATGCTGCAACTGGATTAGTTAGCAGTTGTCTGACGTCTGTTTGCCCAATCAACTACAAGTGCGAGTACAATTACGATAACTCACAATACATTTGCTGCACAGTCGATGCTACGGGTTGAGGAATGCTTTTGAGTGATCAGCAGTCTATTGACATAAATAAATAGTGAGAACTGGTAAAAGGTACCTTTTGACAACCTTTTGGCACAAAATAGATGTTGTGAGCACGAACGAACCAACAATCGCTTCTGTTACAAACCGGATTAAATCTGTGGAGAAATCTGGTCTGCTTCCCTTTGTCGGCTTTTCAAAAAGTCAAACAGAAAATTGATAAAAGAAAGTGAGGTCACTGGGTAAATAAATGTCGCAAAACTAGGGAGCGCGAAGTCGAACAAGAAGGCATCTGCCATTGTCAATTGTCGCCTCTTCCAGTGTCGCTCAGTCGAAGCTCGTCTTCCGATTCGTTTGTCCTGCAGTTAACATAGCTATTACGGCAGTATGCCAGTGTGTAATTTGGCGATGCTGACTACAATTGCTGTATTAATGAGTTTCATCTGGTCGGCCGCCAATGGTCAAACATGTCCAAATGGCTTGGGAGTGTACATTGATCCGACGCAAAATGCCGCTGTTCCCTGTGCTCCCGGAGGCGCTTGCCCAGGTGGCGCCACGTGCCAAAATCAACCGCTCAATGCTTTCGCGCTGCAAAATCTCTGCTGCCTCGGCACGCCCGCAGTCACGAGTAAGCCATTATGCGATTAATATTGTTATAGCATGGAGGCGAAGCTGTCGAAGTGGCGGTCAAAGGTAGGCTTGGGGCCACGGTGGCATGGGGAGGGCACGGGCCCTCCCAGACACTTGAGGTCAATTTCACAAAACTGTTGTCACGACGACTGTTGAGAACGTAATTGTGGTTCCATGATTGGTCAGTTGCTACATAGGCGGAGAAAAACAAGCGTAATAACTAACTAATCCGCGTGTTTCCCACTATTGCGTTTGCAACTGTTATCATAACAAGTTTCGTTAAATTTGCCTCGGAGTTCGCACCCCCTCTCAGGCGCCGAGCAGTGATGCTTTTAGTAGATTTTGAAAGCTCATCGCATCAACAATCGCACCCGTACATGAATATTATGCCTGTGGCAAAACCTTTTTGTGCTTATTCAGCTTAAAAAGGGCTACATTTCAGTGGTAGCCAAATTAATTCAAAACAATAGAAGCCAAAAAAATTGCAACGCAACACTCGAACGTTTATAGCTTTAATGGCTTGAACTATTTGTACGGGTTCGTCGGACCAAAAAATTGCAAGTACATAAATGTTGCAGCGTGCCCTGGTGGACAAGTGTTAATCGGCGGTCAGTGCTTTGCATCGGCTGCTCCAGGTCTGCCGTGCGCAGTGCTGGGACAGTGCACGGGGGGAGCAACTTGTATAGGCAGTATCTGCCAGTGCGCTGCTGGTCAGACCATCGTTTCTGCTGTCTGCACCACCTCTACGGTTACCAGTGAGTCCCTCCTGTCTCAGCTCTACCTCAACACTAAACTCTCTTAGCATGCACGGCTGGGCAAGTCCTAGTCAATGGCGTCTGCGTAAGTCAGGTTCCTCCTGGCACCGCCTGCATCGATTCTTCGCAGTGTACCGGCGGTTCGACTTGCGTCGGTTTGGTCTGCACGTGTAACGCTGGAACGACGATATCAAACGGCATTTGCATTGTGAACGTTCTTCCTACCTCACCTCCGATCGTCGGTATGAGATTCGCGATCATTTGAATACGAAAAATGACTGGGATGATTTAGCGCCCTCTTGCACGGCCACTCAGGTACTTGTGAATGGTATTTGTTATGATAACGTCGGGCCGGGTGTTGCTTGCGTGGTATCGCAGCAGTGTCAGTTCAGTTCGACCTGCGTTACCGGAATTTGCACCTGTCCCATCGGCCAAGCAAATCTCGGCGGAACTTGTGCAGTGCCAGGTTAGTGAACATCATATCAATTGTTTGTCTAATCCAACGCATCAAAATGAGATCTGCCATCTTCACCATATTAAAAATGCATTGTATGTCGAACAGAATAGACGGTTTTAGTAGATTGAGAATGATTGCTAAGTGTCTGTTATTCAATGATCAAGACATAAATGTTCCTTCAAGTCTGTACAAACTCATCTCAATTCGTAAGCGAGTTGCGAAAAGACTGTTCAAATGTATATTGATATACGATGATGACGGCACTCATTTCGATGCGGCCACTGTATGATGTTTTGCTGCAGGCGTGACAACCGGCGTTACAATTGGTACTGTAGTAACTATAGCCCCTGGAGTGACAGCAGTCGGAACTGGAAGTATGTTGTTGATCGGTCTCATGTTGTCTAGCTGATCACGAATGTTGCGCATTTTAGTCAGCGACTGCCCGCAGGGCAGCGTACTGCTCTACCCGTCGAACCAACAACCCGTCGTCTGCGGATTGATTGGTCAGCCGAATGGTCGTTGTCCAAGCAACTATCCAACATGCATGTATTCCGCGCGCCTCACTCAAACTGTTTGCTGTAGCACTTCTTCATCCATTACGGGTAAGTTTTATTCGTCGACAGTTAAAAGATGAAAGCATTCGTTCTTGCATTTAGGAACGGGATCAGTAGTTGCGACAGTGGCTCCGATAGTGACTGCAACCGTCGTCACGAGCGCAAGTGCGGAAACTATCCACTGTGCATTTTTGTTTGTGTCAACCAAAAAACAGTTTCAGCGGATTGCGACACGACCAACGTGCTGATGTATCCGGGTAACAATCAGCCGGTCGTTTGCGGGACTCAAGGCTCGCCGAATGGTAGGTGTCCGAGCACACATCCCACGTGCATCTCTTCGGCGCGTCTCGGCTACTCTGTTTGCTGTCGCACGACTACTGGTTGAGTATTCGCAACGCTACTGTAGGGACGTCATGTTAGATTACTAAAGTGTGCGTCACAGCCGACGACCTGTCGACCAGTGCGTCAGAAGCTGAACTAAAATCAATAACGTCGTCCCACGCGGTTTCACGATGCTGCTGTTTGATCGCTTCTTTAAAAGGGAACTATGGTCACTCCTCGCTGTAGGGAATGTACCGTATATTGCTTCAAAGCGCATATGACAGGCTAGCCGCAAATCATAACAATTCATATTGTAATTACCAAACCAATAAGCTACGCTGACATACGTACATTCTCCGCAACTAGTAGTGACTACTGTTCTCCTTTAACCAGTCTGCTCTAAGACCAACAATGCAGCATTATACCATTCCAACATTTATGAGGAAACATTTCAAAACAAACAGGACACCTTTCCACTCAAAGAGGCCACCTTTCAAATTAAAAATGACTTTTTTAGATCAGACTACTATTTAAAATGTCCTTTTGATTTCCAAAAGATTCTCTTTGAAATTAAAAGTGTCCTTAGGTCGTATTCACCGATGTCAAGTTTAGTTATCCAAGTTTACTTGACTTTTACAAATACGACCCCTGTTTGATTGGAAGCGTGTCGTTATTAGAATGAAAATGATTTATTCGTATTCGCTTATTGATGCAAAATGAATTTGCGAAAAACCAATCAAGTGACGTTGATAGTTTACTTCAGCGGCTGTGACGTTGACTTTATAAAAAGCCCAAGCGGCTGTGCCGCATATAGCTCTTCATAAAAATATTAAACTAAATTGTGCCCAATTTAGTGAAAGTTTGGCTCTTGAAATATGCATATTGCAAAGTGCGTGCTGTGATAATAAAAAAGTTTTAGCGCTGATTAGCACTGACATTTCCTCGACCGTTTCATTCGTATTTGTTCTTGCGCTCATGTGATCGTCTCCACAATGATTGGTCTTCGCTCTCTGCGCCGACATTATACGCTCAAACGAACAGGAACAGTTTACGTAGACGGCGAGAGCAAACTTTAGGCTGTCGCATTGTCTTATTCGTTTCACAATAGTCATCCAATATTCAAGCCATCTGGTTGAAACTGACAATGGATGGTTTCTTATGGTGTACTTTAGCTAAACTCGTAATTTAAGCTGTGCTAGGGAATATCCGCTAAGTACGAGTTTAATTTAAGTACATGATATGAAACCGAGCCTTAATCATTGCATTAATTACGACTTTACGAAAGTACACGATGTGACACCGACCCAACGAGACTGAAACGTCGCCTGAAGAAAAAAGACAGAAGAAATTAAATACAGCATAGAGTACGAGCACTTTCCAGGGGGCTGATTGAGATGTTTGTATGAGTGCTCAGTTTGCAGTTGATATGATAGGCAGTGTCAGATTAGTGATAAGTAAACTACAAAAGAATTGATGTATATATAGCAGATATGAGCGCGACGCCGATTTGCAGCGTACTTCGAGCGATAGAATCAGTAGCCTTCACATCTTTTTCATCAGTCGTCGACCATTCTGCACCTCTATCATTTCGTTTAGCAGACCGTTTAGGCCTGATAAGTAGTCCAGCTTCTTCTGCTGGTTTTCAGGGCCTGCAAACATAAGCTCCTCCTGTGTTTGTGGTAGTTGAGGCGAAT
This sequence comes from Plectus sambesii, assembly GCA_002796945.1. Taxonomy (NCBI): domain Eukaryota; kingdom Metazoa; phylum Nematoda; class Chromadorea; order Plectida; family Plectidae; genus Plectus; species Plectus sambesii. Next base: position 6,879 of record NIUQ01000375.1, read on the forward strand.
CCCTGATTTGAACTGCAATAGACCAATGTAATTTACACCAAATCACTTCATATAAGTTACCGTAGTTCCAGTTGGGCACTCGCCCTTTGACGAACACCGGACGATGAGGTCCACCCATCGTTTTGTCAATTTGGGCGAGCAGAAATGCGATCAAAAGTATTTTGATGACAGTCATAGCAGCGGTCATAACCGACAACTTCAGTATACTGCTGTCAACTGGATTGGCTGATTTCCAGAAGCGTTTTACGCCCTCGTCGCGCTTTTAATGGCGCTTAAGACGCCCTGAGAGCCGTTAAAGAGCAATAGCACTTGAATAGATCGAATGAAAGAGAATATTGCCCAATCTAGCTGCCGCTTGGGGGGACAAATGATAGGGGTAGGAGTGAGACGACGGCTGTCGTCATCAGTATAAATAATATATTACCCATTAGAAGTCTTTGCCCTAACGGTCGCGGGGCAAACATCATATGCCGCAGATATTGCCCGAGTTGTCGCCATTACAGTCGATGCGTATCGCGGTGTGCGGCCAGTCGAGAGCAATGGACCGCAGCCTCTTCCTATTTGCACTTTCGTTCATATTTTGCTCCCTGTGGCTGCAATCCACTGAAGCGCGACTCGTATTCTTCCGCCCGGAACAAGACGGTCCATCGTCATATGAGCATGCGGATTCCGACGTGTTTGTCGTCGGATACGGAACTGACCGTGAGAGATTTCCAAGACTACTGTACTTATATGTGGGCGTGGGAGGGCGGGCAGTTATTTGATCCACTAAATCACGAAGAGGCGACAAAAATTGTCAACCTTTTACATTAAGCACTGGATAAAATGAGGGTGTGTGTCTTATTTGTGAGGATGCGTATTGCCAGACATCCGGCTTTCCCTTCTCCCGGCCGCAAATCAGTGTCCATCTCTGAATTGGCTGTACTAAATGTATCTTATTGAAGGTGCCGTTCCTCGGCCAGTCGATGCCTTTCGTCACGATCAAATGAGACCGGCGAACGGATGAAGCGTTTAAAAATAGAAGAAATCGTTCTGGAGGATCTATGATTCAAATGCGTTGCAGCAGTAGCTGCTAGTCTTATCGGCAACGCGTATAAGTTTGCTAAACTATTAAAATAATTTATTAGAAAATGTATATTACTTTTTGATTGCACATATTATCTCATTTTTTGCATTAATTAACATTTTCGTAGCACTAGTGTTCTTGCAAAAAAATAAGGAAGTCTCATTTGTTGACTGTAGTGTTCATTAGTGCCAGAAACATTAGTCAAAAGTGGTGTGTATGAGCCAAAAGTGAACTGCGTCATAGCTTCATTGACGGTGAGGAGGTAGGCAGAGGGAAGCGGACTGAACGCTCGCTAGGCGACTGACATGGGGTGGCTCCGCGACCGACAATCGAGGCGAGCAGAGACAACGTGAGTGGGCGCTCATACGACTGCAGAGCACGAGTCGAGGAGCAATGAAGCGCGAATCCGCTCTCCTCGCACGACCTCTGCGCGCGTATAAATGCTAAATGAAGTCGCCTTTCCGTCGCTTGTGTCTCGGCCCGTCGACCATGACTGCGGCTGCATCGTCCTTCCTGTTGATCAACTTGGTAATACTGCTGATGAGCAGTGAGAGCGATGGTCGGCTGGTGTTCAGCGGTCCTACTCCCATGCGCGATCAGCTTCCTCGACTGAGTGACGAGCAGGAGCAAGAACTACAGCGTAAGTCATCAGTGACTGATAGAAAATACATTTCATCAACACTCTATGCTTATTTTAGTGCTCAAGGATCCTGATATCTTGTTGATAGACTCTGGCGAAAACGGTAAATAAGACAGCTGATTATTATCTGGCAGCTGCAATTATACAGTATTGCTTTCAGCCAAACGTCCCGTCGACGTATTCAGATACTCGCAGTTGCTCGATTCGCTCCTCGAACGACTGGAGAAGGTTCGACAACTTCGTCTGCGCATCAAAAATGCACAAGTTGACAAAGATTCGCGTGCCGACGTTAATCGTCTCTGGGAAAAAGCGCTCAACAATTAATCACCTCCCAACGATTGGCCACACGACGACAACATCACGTGCTACTCCTCCTCCTGCTGCTGCTGCTACTGCTAGAAAACTTATGTGCCGATGACGACCGAGAAGAACGCTGCATATGTAATGTTTATTGCAATATATCAAATCACCAAGCTTATTGTGCAAATGCCTAGTAGCCATTAATCAAAAAAATTAATAAAAGCTGGAGTAGTTGTCCCACTGGCAATGCAAGCAGATAGAGTGCAGCGATATTTCGTTTTTTATGACGCGTGACAGCCGAGCATGGTCTAATTGAACTGCGAGCAAGCGATAATCGAAGTTAGACGATAGGGCTAACGATGCGACCGCTCAGAGCAGATAATATGCCGCGTGGGCGAGGAGAGGCAGTCGAGGTCGTCGCCATCTGCGCCACCAACGCCTTTCGTGCCTCAAACTACGACTCGCCGGTAATGGCATGATGACACCTATGTTTAACGGTCGCGCATTCTTACTGCTCGCCGGCGTGTGCGTCCTGAATCCGACACCAGTGCTAGCTTTCTGGTCGGTACATTCGGGCTGGACGGGGGCACGTAAGCTAAGCCGCCGCTGCTCCAGAGCTCATTAATTTATTTTTTTAGAACTGCCGCAAGAGGACGTCATGGCGATTCGATTGCATCACACGTATCAAAACGGTGAGTGACGAACCAGTCTCATTTGGCCGTGGGCAGCCATGCATCCTTTAGTGTACGACTTGTTACCACGCTTATCTTTAGGATTAGGCCTGGATTTTACCAGCGTCACCAACTCTATCCAATTTTCTCGAACAATCCGTCTCCAAATAGCTTTTATATTCATTTGGCATAACATTCCCTCCCTCGCCCACTGATAGATTGTCGATGTTGATTATTGATTTGATTGATGATAAGCGGAGGCTGCTCGTGACGCCGCCTTTCCCCTTATTCGTCTCTGACGTGGAAGCGTTGTCCTAAAAAGGAAAAGAAGCCACTTGGGAGGCGAACACTCGGGAAATCCTCGTACGTAGCTAATCGGCTTTAAGTGGTATAACATAGCTGAGACATAAAGGCAAGAGATAGAAAGCCACAAGCCATCATCAAAGCAGCAGTAAATATATCTTGTTTTTCATTCCTACAGAACTCATGACTTTTGGACTTTTATCTGCAGACAAATCACATTTTCACTCACTCCATAGTATGCGACCAAGAGTAAAGTAAAATTCTTATCGCGCCCAAACTACATGTCATAACAGCTGTGCAACGCTCTCATTAGCAAAGTGCATAGACTAATTTTTGGGGCATGCGCTGAGTCATGCTACGAGACAGGAGCTGAAAAAAGATCAATGGCGTCCCGCGGTGCTGTCAGCGTGAACCATTGCAAAAAGCGAATTGCGGAACTTTCGATTTGCAGTTCGCCTCATACCTATCAACTTCAATTGGTTCGCCAGATCAGTCATCGAGCAATGGAACGCAGAGAAAAAGCGGCAACGATCCGATACAGTCGATATTGATACGCAACAATTATAGTAAAGTGCGTTGTTGAAGTGTGATTGCAGACAATGTCAGGAAGAGTAAGCCTAAGCCTCAGTCGAGGTAACGTCGACCAGGTTCGCTGTGACATTACGACTATGTAATAAAACTTCATGGTAATTCACTGACGGACAATTTCCATTAGATCTTTGATGTACGCTTGCCAGTCAATCTCGCCCTTCTTGTCCACTGTGATATGCGCGAGCATTTCCTTCAATTCGGCTTCGTTCAGCGGCTCGCCTGAAAGAGGTGGAAAGTATTTCTGCTCGCTGCAAAACGTGGCCGACCAGACATGAGCGTTGGGGGTATCGGCCTGGGCATCCACAAAGTAGTTTACTACTGTCCGCGTCCGACTGGCCTGGGGTGTGGAGATAGTGCTGTCAGTATAAAAAAGGTAGCATTTCGTAAAATGTGATTTCTTTTCATAAAAAAGACCAGCAATTGGGGAGGCAAAACTTCTTGGTGCCTGAATAGTAGGTTAAACTCGAATGTGCATGATCTTGCCTGCCATTTCGCCACCTTTAAATTCAATTTTATCGTTTTTGCAATCAGCTTAAACGCAAGGTTAACGAAATCGAATACAAATGCAATTAAATATAATACAATCGTAGCGAATTACAGCGAAAGAGCAAATTATAATTGGCATGAAGTGCTCTGCATTATGCCATAACTCTCGAAACCCGGATGTAGGAGAATTTTTCCGCATTCCCTCGCATCGTATTACATTGGGGGTTGGACTGCGTGTTCCCAAGCCAATACTCACACCCATGTCTGGTGTGGAATGAGTCAGACCAGTCGTGCTCATTAACTGGACGAGTTTCTCTTTGGTGAGCGGTTCGACGCTGTCGCTGTCATGCGACTTGAGCAGCGTCTTGAACGCCATCGTTAAATCTGACTCGGTCGCCGCGGGGTAGATGTTGTGGTCGAGCGCCTGCAGAGCTCGTGGGAGAAAATTTTCGAATGTCACGCGTCCATTGTCTTTCGGTATCTAAAAGGCGATGCATCCGTAATTAACGCCGCATTTAATTAATGATAAAGTCGACGAGTGAATAGGGATTGATAGCGCATGGACGCGCTTCAACCACGATTACCGGACCGTTGATAATTTCTTATGAAACCGTCATGAAGCGAAAGTACGCAAACAACCTCTTCGACAAATTTGTCGACGTCGCCCTGCGTGGGGTGGAGGCGCATGCAGCGGAGAACGTTGCCCACATCGTTTACATCGATGCTTCCGTCCAGCTCCTGGTCAAATGGACCGAACGCCTCGGCTACTATCCTCGCTCGCTCATCTGTAAACGCCCATCAAACAGCAGTCGTCAACTCCAACGCATATTGTCTCTTTTCAAATATACTTTGCCACAATAATACTTCACTATACAAAGCAAACGAAATAGTCACGCAAGCCACCCACTGCAATAAGATTGGATGAGAATTATTATTATTGGATAGATGTTACCTGCAAAATTTTCTGATACTTTCGGCTCTGATATCTGCTTAATAACTGCAATTATTATTTGGAAGAGTATTTTTATAATATTTTTATACTGTTCAAATGACACTAACAAGTATAGGGTAGATATTAGTATGAAAACTATAAAATAATTTCGCTAAAAAATGTAAAATAGTTCAACAAGCTTCCATCACCTAAAATGTCACGCAAGACAAGAGTGACTGCTAGTTAAAGTATTGCAAAGGTTCGTTTGAAAAAAGACAATCATGCACAAGCGGCGGGATTTCGAACCAATGTCATCATCTCCTCCACCGCTAGACGCGTCAGAAATAGACCGCAGATCGCTGCCGGCGTCGATGGCGTCGTCGATGCCCGATCCGTCGTCATCCGGAACTCCCGAAAGCACGTCGTCGTCGGCCATTGAACCTTCGACTGCAATTCCACCTCTACGCGGAACCACGGCGGCGTCGAAGGGGGCGCGCACATGCGCAGCGATCGAAACATAATGACCACACTTCCTGCATTTTGCATTCGCTCAATTTCACACGCTGTATCGCGCCCACAACGCCAATATCCTTCAGTTTGGCGAGATGCCCTACTGCACGACGAAATGGACATGCGAACTGTAGAGTGTGTAGCAATATGTTCTATAGTCTTACACGTGGATGATGATCAGTGCCATTCGAAGCGAGTCACATACTTAAAAATACAATACACCACTCGCAGTGCCAACAAATCAACGACTGAGTTTATGAAACGTTTGCTGTACGCAGAAACGAAAAAGAACGAGCACAGTACAACAACCCATAGTAACGAGATACAGTCTCGGCCATAAATAGTGCGAAAAACGAAACAGCGCGAACTGTCCGTCGTCGTCCGTCCATCGGCCGGATTATCGCTTATCTTTAATCCACCGACGGAACGGACAAAGCACACGCGTCACCGCCGTCTTTTCCCGCAGTACTTATGGACGGGACTATACCGAAGAGCAAACAATAACATCATTGACACGCAAGAACTCCAAGTTTTGTTTATACACACACACACAATATTCTACGACACACCACTACTTGCTCTGTAAACCGATCGGCGACCACTCGTCACGCTAAACTGATTACTATCGTTCAGAGGTAAAAGTAGGCCGAAACGCTTACTCTAAGGTCGTGTTCATACTTACAAATCAACGTCTTATTCGAGGCATTAAGCATTATACTGGTATCTTTTACACTTTTATGACGAGGGGATAAGCTCGTACAGTGGAATTCACTTATAGCGGTTTCGGTTATACCGATTTTTCGCTTATACCGGTCAAGATTAGCCGGTCCCAAAGCGTGTCTTCCCATACAAACAAGTTCGCTTACACCGGTATTTCGCCTATACCGGTCAAAAAGTGCCGGTCCCGCAAAAACCGCTATAAACGAATTTCACTGTAGTTAAAATAGGGCCCTTATATAAGTACAGTACAAATCCTTTATAGCGGTCACATTCAGTCGGTCCTTAATTTTCGGCCTCCCACGTTTTGCACAGGGCAAATATCGTTCATAACGGCATATCGCTTGTACCGGTCGAAATTTGCCAGTCTCCTATATATCGGTATAAACGATTTCCACCGTACAGTTATAAAGTTAAAAGTTATAAAGTACAGTTAGGACCTATAAAGGCCAAATAAATGCTTAACATGCCGAGTATCACTCTTATTTCAAAAGTACAAACACGACCAAAGGTAAGATTTGGGCTAAAATACCGTAGTATAAGTTGTGTTTGGCGTCGAGACAAATGATCATAATAGAGAGCGATGACAAATAGTCGCCATATCTTTCAAACAGCGATGCAGTATAGAGAGAAGAGCGAGAACCGAAGGTGGCATAAGACGCTGGCAGCCGTCCCTGAAGGGCGATTCGACGGGTTTCGACGCTTTGAGTGGAGAAGTGGAAGAAGCAGAACTCTCTGCAGTCTCTTCCACCTCCACCAACGACCGCGTCACGACTTCGACAGCCTTCCGCCTGCAACAAACACTGTCGATGGAATCATTTGCATAGCATTCAAATATAGATCAAGCACTCTGCCTGTCACACTGTCGTTCCCCTTAAGTATATTCGTAATTTTTTATCATTAAAGGTGTAAGTGATCACTTAGTCGGGCAAACTCCCTCAAAGTTCTTAGCTTATCATTCTACTCAATGGACCGGTTCCATAATCGTGTCCTAAGTAATTCTTAAGTTATGCATTACTTAAGCCCATTATGAAGCATAGCGCTGAGTATCGTTATGAATTACCTAACTTTAGGACACGATTATGGAACCGGACCAATGTTAATTACACGTATGAATCTAGAATCGATAATTATTCTCGACAAAAGTAGCTCTTATCGCCTTCTCCGTGAGCGAGAATAACTGCCTATAATTCTTATCTGTTTACAGCACTATACTTGATAATAGACTTGAGCATTACTTATGAATTGCTTATGCGATTATCGTTTATAGGCATAGAGAGTCCGTTATAGGCTGGGTTATTTTTGAATGACGCTGAACTACACCGGTCACCAAGCGATATAAATTAATATTAGCATATATCCTCAGCTACAGAGGTATTTATACTATACACAAGCTAATTCGACCCGCGCGATTACCGCTGCGTTCCGAAAGCTTAATCCAGAATAATCCTTTGAGGGACGCACTCTATCCGCCATATACGGCCTGTTACCGAACAGCGTCTTACCCTCCCCGCAAACTATTCGACAATCACAGCATCTCTCATCATATACACGATCTTTCATCATAATTTGTGACTTTTGCATTTGATTTTATCACCATTGCACTCAATTTCGTTCTCTTTGCATTCTGTTCGAGCGCAAGTTTGGCGAAATCGAATGAAAAGATTGAATACAAAAGTAACGAATAATAATAAAAGGTCTTGTAAAGTGAATAACGCCGACTTAGCGCAAACAATCAGAAGGATGAATAAAGCGCATTTCTCAAAAAAGGTCTTCAGAAAAACAATCGTACCGATAATTGGCGGCGGCAGAGGAGGCGGGGGCATCAAATCCTGGTCGGACAGGGCGGGCGAGGGGACAACGAGTCCGTTTCCATTGCTGCTATTGTTATTGTTGACGTGGTTGTTAACCGTGGGCTTAATGTCCTCTGCCTCTTCGTCATCGCCGTCATCTACAGCGTCGTCTGCATCTATCACTGATCTGCAAAACATCGCTGAGTGACCAAAAATCTATTGTCGATATGTTTCAGTTGGTAACAATAGGTTACAGGATGGCGTAGAACGCCAACTTAGGCGTCTCTTTAGCAAGAATACCGCCAAAGATAATCTCACGAGAGACGGTTTTCCTGTTACTGATGAAATGATTTAGAGAATATATTGATCGTTAATCGATCGCTTAAGGGTCGATGAGACATTTGTGCGCGCGTATACCTCTGACTCATGCGACTTAGCTCAACGTTGTCACGTGTTGAAGCATAATAAATTTTTGACTCATAGTCGCTCAAGTCAAAGGTTCGCGCTCTATTCAGCTTCCACACGAGGGGGGTATTCTGTTAGTTAAAAATCGTTTTGCATGTATGCATTAGGCATACAGTCGCATTTCCCATTTCCACTTTAATAAGAACGCTTTTCTAGTCAAATACCTACGAGGAATATCCCTTTGAATTGAAAAATGTTCTTATTAAAACAGAAATGGTGGATAAAAACCACTGAGGGATATACTAAAATCAGCGTAGTCCGCCTAATCTAACACCAATAGGTATATTAGTAGCGACAAGGTGTAAAAGGGGCGCAGTACTTTTCAGTCTTCTTCACTTTCTTCGGTCGACCACGGCGCTGCTTAACGGGAGCTTCCAGGGGATCGGCGCCTTCTCCCTCGGCCTCAAGACTCGATTGCTTCGAAAGACGTCTTTTCCCACCCAACCCGCCATTGGTCGTCGAACCCGTAGCTCGACTAGTCGACGCCGTCGGCACTTGAGCGAACAGCCCATCCAGAAATCGAAACTGCGGAATTTGTTGTGCCGCTGTTTTTCTGGAATTAAATTATTAAACGTTTCTGAAATATTCTCTGGGAGTTTTTCATGGCGAAATGACGCATGTGAACACTTTCATAAGCAGCCGGGGCAGACATAGTAATAATTTAAAGCGTCCATACAAATGAATGGTAGCACTGCTTTGTGTGCATCTTGCAAATTATCGATGTTTTACCCTCATGCGTGCACCTTCACTTCCGTATGGAATAAAATACTTTTCCCATTGGTTCCCCCTTTCACAGATTGCTTTTATTTAAAGGAAGCTGCATATGCCTCTAGCTCTGGAGAGTGTACCGCAATTCGTTGTTAGTTGTGCATTAAAAGTTGGTGGAAAACGCGACTGCTACAACTTGTAATTAACCAGCCGCTAAGCAGCTTCTACGTCTGTAGTTAGTACTTCGCGGTACATTTCCCGCAGCTAAGGATCACTGCAGTTCCTCTCTAACTTTCAAAGCCAACAAACTCATCGAAGCCGAAGATCAAATTAAAATAGATAGAAATAAGTAACTAATTAAAAGTTAATTAAACACGCGCTGATGAATAGCTAATTGAAGCATCGACGGAAGGAACATTCACGCGAAGAGGAATTCACGCGAAGGGAGAATTCACGCGAAGGACAAAGACCAATCAAAAGTCAGGGGGACGATTACAGAAAAGCATCTAATAGACATACATGTGGGCGGGGGTGAGGGTCTTGGCTCCGGAAGCCACGACTACTTCGGCGGCCGCTTCCAGAAGTTTCTCGGCAAAGTGCTCCATGGCTCGGCCGACTGCGACGGGCACTGATGCAACCATTCTTCCGATGTCCTCATCACTTTGCATTACCTTCTTCACACGCGTCTACAATCGTTCAACGTTCAAAAGAGTTTTAAACAATTACAGCGTGGGTGGCGCTCGCCATTTGATCGAGCTTATCATATAATTACCAGTAATGCATTATTAATTCCTTCGCATTCAATTAAGAAATTAGCGAATTTTCTAGTGTATTCCAGAACTTACCGCAAATTTTTCACTGTGCAATTTAGAGGATGTCATCTACATTACAACGTCGCACGAGGGCTTAGCAGATTCAAACCGCAGCAGCAACTATTTAGAGTCCAGTTTACTTATTTGTGAATCATGCACATTTTTAGGTGGCATAGAAAGAGAAGAATTGCTCGATTACTGACCAACCGCATGGTAAGCATTTCAGCTAAAGTTCATCAACAACAATACGTCATCACGATTGTCAAGGTCAAAGGTGTAAAAAAAGTCGTGTAACGAACCGGTTGAATTTTTGCCGTGCTAAAACGTCTTTTCCTAATCGGCGCCGGCATTCCGCTCGTACTCGGACCGTGCTCGTCGGAAGACGCCATTGCTTCTTCCAGCGTAGACCCTCAAAACTTTTTTTGGCAGCACTCAACCGTTACACAAAAGCACACGACGCGCCGTCTTCATATATATAAGGTTATCGTTATAGATGAGCAGGCTTGAAATTCGCATGGAATGGCTACGAAACGAAGTACAGTAATTTTCGAAGGCTGTTTGCCAAAAGTTCGTTTTGTTTAGTAACTTTTGTTCATCACCGCGCGCCGACGGTGTAACGGTGGTTGTTGGTGAAGTCGAGGAGAGCAGAGAGGCGGTAGATAACGATTTAGTTTTGAACTTTTTTATAAACAGACGAGCAAGATGGATAGCGATGCCGCTGGCAAGCCCATGCGACTGCCGAAGAAAGCAGCGAAAGTCAAAAACAAGGTCATAAATTAGCCATTCGTAATCATTTTTGCTCAATCGTGCTGCTCTGATTGTTGTATTTGAAATATTAGAGCAGTACGATTGCTTTCTTAACATAGTAAAGGACAATCAATATGTATTTACAATCATATAAAAATCTAATCAAAAGAATGAATGATATCAATTGTAGGCGCCTGCGCAACTGCAAATTACTGCCGAACAGTTGCTGCGAGAAGCGAAAGAGCGCGAATTGGAGATTGCTCCTCCGCCGCCGAAGCAGAAAATCACCGATCCCGAAGGTAAGCACAGTCAAGACAGATTTTTCGTTCTTTCATCTTCTCACGACTATTCAAATCAGTAGTTACTAAACGTGTCTACAACATCATTAAGGGGCAGTATTAACCAATGTCAGGATAAACAGTTTTTCGTATTCTTAAGATTACAGGTTATTCAGAAGAATATAGCAGCACATCTGCAATATTTTATTATGACCCGTGATCTTGGAATACTCATGTTGGTGAATAGGGTTCAAGAATAAGTAGAACTCGATAGTTCGATTACCAGGAATTACTCAATTCAATTTTGATAAGTGGACGTAGAAGTGGAAGATACTTGAAGGTCAACGTCTCAAGTATATCTGACTATTAAAAGCATGTTCGGCTTATTGTAATCTGAGACAAAATATTGAAAGCCTCTTTCACCTTTGATGTGCTCGCTTATCATAGCTTTTGCGTCCATTCGGTCGATATCATACCATGTCCACTTTAATAAGGACATTTTCCGAACCAAACAGGACACTTTCCAAATCAAAAAGGACATTTTTACCGTCAAATAAACACGGAAAATGTCCTTTTTGATTTGGAATGTGTCCTGTATGATTCGGAAAATGTCCTTATTAAAGTGGAAATGATATATTTTTATTTCCGTCGCATGGCAGTAATTAATGTAACACGCGATTGAAATTAAACCGAAACTGAATAAAGCTGTAAAATCATTGAGGATTCGTTTGCAGAGTTAGCAGAGTACCAGCGAAAGCGAAGGAAGGAGTTTGAAGATAATATCAGGAAAAACCGTTCGCAGATCGCCAATTGGGTCAAGTACGCAAAATGGGAGGAATCGGTCAGCGAAATGCAGCGCGCTCGGTCCGTCTTCGAGCGCGCTCTCGATGTCGACCATCGCAGCATCACGCTCTGGTTGCAGTACGCCGAGATGGAAATGCGGTGGGTTTTCTTTGCTTTCTGCTCTTGCTTATGCTCGGATACTGTAAGTGGAGAAATATTAGGTGGTATTTAATTTGGATGACTGGCCCAGTTCGACCATTCGCGTAGTTGGCTGACTGCACTACCCAATTCACCCAAATTTAATCCCATCCAATAATTTCTCGCCTTACAGTATTTTCTGCGACACTGCTTCCTTCGCCTATTCCGACTTGAATAATGTGGATGGGAGATCGGCTTGAATTCGGTGGGCGAATAGTGGAGTTTCACTAATCTAATACTAATAGAGTAGTCATCCCTAAAGTTGTTCAAAAGTTTACTGTTTTGTGTTAACATAAGTAATGTGCTTTTTGTACACTATGCAAGATTCCGGTTAACTTCTACCAGCAGGGCATTGAACAGTTGTCTCAATGATGGGATTGTGTTAGCGAAAGACAGGCTGATTGTCTTAGTAAATAAAGTTCCGTGGTTTTTTAACAATAATTTTTTCGATATTATTCAAAATAACATTACTTATGTCACAGCCCACTAATATCTAAGTTCGCATCTAGCAAAGGATCGATTACCGCTTAGAATTGTACTAACAGAATCCCTTTTTATTGCAGAAATCGACAGGTCAATCATGCGCGGAATGTGTGGGACAGAGCGGTGACAATTCTGCCGCGAGCAACTCAGTTCTGGCTCAAATATTCGTACATGGAAGAGATGATTGAAAATGTCCCCGGTGCACGACAGGTCAGCAATACTTTCAGCTTTCTACTTCCCTTCCGCCATTAAGAGCCAATTTGAGGCGATGTAACTCGCTAAACATATGAAATTCTTGCATTTTTCTATTCGATCACAAATAACTCATATTTGGACGAGTATTTTTTCCTGGTAACTGCAGGGAAACGTGTGGGATTAAAGGGCGTCGACTTTATCTGGTATTTTAATATTGTTCGATCGGTTTTGCATCCAGGGTTGTTTATTATGAAAGAAATTCCACGATTTGAGTTTCACCACACCCGCGAGAGGCACGCTTATTCACTCTATGGTAGCATTATCAAGCAATCGGTAATCGCATCTTTCTCATGCATCTTGAAGCATAAATCGTGAAATTAAGCTATCAGCAAGTATTTACTTGGCGAAGCGGTATGTATTATCATTCCGCAGTCCTCTTAGAAAGTGAGTAAAGGTTAAAATGCGTAAAGTGAAATACTAGTACGTTTATACAAGTACTTGGGGGACTGCCAAAAATTACCGGTTTAAATAAATTCTACTGTAATGGATCATGATTCAGTGTCAGGCATGCGACGGCCGACTGCATAATCTACTGTCGCATCCAAAGCTGGCCCCTCTCTCACACTGTTGAGGGAGGACTCCAAAAAGCGTACCCTACGATTGTGGGACAAAACGCTCAGGAGATGTTTTATAATTGATCATGATTCAGGTATTTGAACGATGGATGGAGTGGGAACCACCAGAGCAGGCATGGCAGACGTACATCAACTTCGAGGTGCGCTACAAGGAGATCGACCGCGCAAGGAACGTCTGGCAACGGTTTCTGCACGTTCATGGCCACGACCCGAAGAACTGGCTGCGCTACGCTCGCTTCGAAGAACGAAATGGAGCACCCTCCAATGCGCGAGCGGTTCGGTTTTCTCTTTCTCTCTCTCCTTTGTCCTTTTTTCATATCCTCTCATCGATTCCTTGCAGGTCTACGAACGTGGTTTGGATTATTTCGGCGAGGAAAACATGGATGAACGATTGCTGATTGCGTTCGCGCAATTTGAAGAGCGACAGAAAGAGGTACTGATTTTTAGGCTGATTTCGGGTAGCGTAATTGAGGTTTGGGCGGTAAGAACTCGAGCTTTGTCGAATTAATCCTATTCTACTTGCTCTGATTTCAAAATCGTGCATCTCTGGATCCATGATCATGCATTTCTGGATAATTAACAATGCATTTCTGGATCTATGATCATGCATTTCTGGTTGTTGCATCACTGAATTAACTGACTGTACTATTATATTTTAGCACGAACGAGCGCGAGTCGTCTATCGATATGCCTTGGACAACCTCCCTAAGGAAAGAACGGTAGATGTATTCAAGTTCTATACGATCCACGAGAAGAAGTACGGCGAGCGCGCCGGCATCGAGACCGTAATCGTGTCGAAACGCCGTCATCAATACGAACAGGTAACGGGCCCGCTTCATTGTCGCGCATAAGTTAATGGGAAATTATTTGAAAAATGAGATATATTGAATCGAGTTTATAGCCTGCCAGGGATCGCATTACGTGATATACTTATTTTAATGTCTATGCTCATATTAGAATCTTCTTCAAATATTTCCTTGTTTCGTATTAGTTTAAATGAGTTGACTATTCGAATATAGGGTAGAGGCAAGTATTCGACGACGTCAAGTTACTTTTTAAAGAACTTATGGTGTTAGCTATTCTAAATTGACCATTGTTTTGCTCACCTTGTTTCATTTTTACTGCCTTATTCATATTCCAAAATTGAGTGAGAGAAAACTTAATTAATTTGAGTTACAAGCAAATTGTTGACATTGAAATATATTTCAGCAAATCGCCGAAAACTCTTACAATTACGACGCTTGGTTCGACTATCTGCGACTACTACAAAACGAATCTCAGGAACGCGATGAGATCGAAGACTGTTTCGAGCGGGCCATTGCCAACATCCCACCAGAGCCTGTAAGCACGCGCGATTTGAAAATTTTGCGATATTTTTGCACTGCTACAGAACACGCGCAACGACCATTTGTTTTCGATATTGGCAAAATTCGATTTACATTAGCAAATACTTACAGGTGTGCATAATTGTGAATATGAGCGTGAGGCGTCTAGGAAAGAAATGCGGGCGGAATGGGTATTATCGTTGTCGTATGGAACGGCAACCGCAACGCAGAGAAATTCTTTGAAATATATATTGAGAATTCTCCAAAACAATAATCTCTTCTCCATCGCATTATCCTGAATCTGACGTTATTTCAGGAAAAGCGCTTGTGGCGTCGATACATTTATTTATGGATCAACTATGCGCTGTACGAGGAGTTGGACGCCAAGGATGACGAGAAGACTCGGGATGTTTACAAGGCCTGCCTGGATTTAATTCCGCACAAGAAGTTTACTTTTGCGAAGATTTGGCTCATGTTCGCCCACTTCGAACTGCGGCAGAAGAATTTGACTACTGCCAGGAAGATTCTTGTGAGTTATGCTTCGGTCTTTGATTTAGACTGTGTGCGCGCTTTGGGGTATGATTTAGTCGGAATATTCTCTGCTTAAGTCTACTTTTTAAGGCCGCTTTGCAGTCAGAGACGTACTTTTAGGATGTCTGATAGTGCTCGCGCAGTTATTTGGTTAAATACTTATGGCGATACTTCAAGTGCAGCAGCAAATCATACATCAAAGATGATAGCAAGAAACGCGTAGAGCTTACAGTATTCTGCTATGCCGTCATCCAGCTAGGCATAAAAACGGTGTCAATATATAGTCTGATTTCTAGATGCGCAGTCATGTACGTTTCAGCCATTCGTTATGGCTCGTTATAGCGTTGCCTTTNGTTTCAGCCATTCGTTATGGCTCGTTATAGCGTTGCCTTTGTGAACTACTTGCGAAGTGGATAATTCTTTTCGGCGTTTCTTAGGCGACGCCACGTAGACTCATTGTTTGTTTGATTTAAATTTAATTCTCACCCAGTGCGGAGAGCGGTGCTAATTGCTTGCGTTACGCTTATAGAACGACGTTCACGGCGAAATGATAGATAGAATAGATGTTGACGTTTTACACCGCATGTCATCTTAATTAGTCATTCGTGCATTCTATTTTGTAATGAACACGTTCAATTCGTCACTCTTGCATCATACTTCGTCATCTCTGCATTTAATTAGAACTTTTGTTTGACGAAATTGAATGTAAAAGTGACAAATTCTTATGACGGCGATATAAAGAAAGTATAACTGAGCGCGTTTTAGGGCGCTGCCATTGGCAAATGTCCAAAAGACAAGCTGTTCCGCGGCTACATCGACATGGAGTTGCAACTGCGCGAATTCGATCGCTGTCGTATTCTGTATGAGAAGTACTTGGAGTTCTCGCCCGAAAACTGCACGACGTGGATCAAATTCGCCGAGTTGGAGACGTTGCTGGGCGACGTCGACCGCGCCCGAGCCGTCTACAACATCGCCATCGGACAGCCCGCTCTCGATATGCCCGAGGTACAACAGATAGTTCATTCGACGTGCAATGGGTTCACATCATTTATAGTGGAGAACTCTTAAGTGCCTATTGATTCGGCAAAGCAATTTTACGCGCTTATTCGGCATGATTCATTACAAAAGTTGCACACGAGACTTGCAAAAGTTGTTCAGTTGTCCGGCTTAATATACTTTTATTTAGGTGCTTTGGAAGGCGTTCGTCGACTTCGAAATCGGTCAAGAAGAGTACGACAACGCGCGAAATCTTTACAAACGACTGCTGCAGAGAACAAAGCATGTCAAGGTAGGATTGCTATTTCTTCGTGTGGTCATAAGCATAGTTACTTTTGAAGTATACAGTCAAAATCAGGCATATATGCTTTATAAGAACAACGGTGTAACAGCGTTTGCACTGCAATTATAACGAAGTACGAGTCGAAAATACCTCTACCGATCACCCACGATATATCGAACTACCACTGCCGTGATATTTTGACTTTGAACACCGACGATACTTTTAACTACCGCTACTGTAATGTTCAAATTTCGCATGCCGACGACGACAAAGTCTACAAAATAGGCCATCAGACGCATCTGTTAATAGAGACAGCTGTTGTTTTTAAGCAGAGGGTGGGGTGGTAATTGAACAGTGATCAGACTGAATATCTCGTTCGTACAGTACGTCATGACTGCGTTATCATGGCCTTATTTGCACAGGTGTGGATCAGCTGCGCGCAGTTCGAACTTGGCACAGACGACGAGCGCCGCGTCGAAAAGGCTCGCGATGTCTATCGTAAAGCTAATAAGGCGCTGCAGAGCTCGTCGGACAAGGAGGAACGCCTTATGCTCCTCGAGAGTTGGAAGCAGTTTGAGGTACGTCGCTGTCTATTAGTTCTTGTTGTTGTTTTGCATCGCAGTTGTTCGCGTTTTTTGCTTGCTTGCTGCCTTGGGGTGGTGATTTCGTTTGATCCTCTTTGATACTCAGGATTACTTCATCAGTAACTAGAAAGCAAAATGTAACGACAAGGTTTTAGCGGCTGACTCGGTTTTTCTTTCAAATAACTCATCCTTTTCGCTTTATTTCTTTATTTAGCTTACAGTTCAGAACGTAAAGCTGCTGTTTACTCGCCCCTATGTTATCCCCTTCGGTTCTCTATTTCTGACTTGGAAGTTTCCATAAATTCTTACACAGCCCCTTAAAGCAAGTCACACTGAGAGTTCAATAATAATTGCAGGTCGAATACGGCAGCGAGGAAACACAGGCGGAAGTGAATAAGGAACTTCCTCGGCGTGTGAAAAAGCGGCGGCAGATTCAAACGGAAGAGGGTGTCGACGCCGGCTGGGAGGAGTATTATGATTACATCTTCCCTAGCGATGAAGGTCGGTATTTTTTCATACGTGCACTTATGCAAATTATTGGGGTTGGTTCGCGGAAGTGCCGTCTTCCGACGGCTAATTTTACAAAGTTGTTGTGATCATTAGAATTGTTGTGAACGCTATTGTGAGAAGTGAGATATGGATAAGTGCAGATATTTCTCGCCTCTCATATCCTACTCTTTGCGTGAAAACCAAGGGTCAGTATCTTTAAAACTGTTGTGATCACAACTGTAGCAATAAAGAACTGCGGAAACGCCCTAATTGTTCAAATATGACGTTGATGGAGAGTAACTTTCACGTCCACGTCATAACCGACCAATCAGCACGCTTCTTACAATTGCGTTCACAATAGTTGTGATCATAACAGTTTTGCGAAATTTTCCCCCGAGTGTGGGAGTGGAGAACCGAGCTCCGCGGTCATATTTGCGATCTCGACTGTTGCGAACGCTATTGTGAGAGGGGCGATGTTTGATCGCTGTGGCCTGTTGTTACGTGGGCGTGAAAGTCACACTCCGCCCAAGTCATAACCGACCATTCCGACCAAACAACGCGCTTAACATAATTGCGTTCGCATCAGTTGTGATTGTGGTATTGACCCCGGAGCTTAGTTATTCTTTCCTGCACTCTAGTTAATTTCACAAAACTGTTATGCTCACAGCTGTTGCGATAAGAACATGTGTTAATGAAATTGAGGCCTGTTTTTCTTGCAAAGAGTAGGATATGGGAGCCGAGAAATAGCTGCACTCACGCAGATCTCGTTGCGAGACCTAAATAACTTAGCGAGTTCAACTGCAGTTTGTCGTCATTAAATGTCTTGCTTATTCAAGGAGACTTTGGTCACCTCTAGCTGAAAGAAGTGTTCTGTATATATTGTTGTAGTTGAGGACAATATACAGTGCATTCCTTTCGACTAGAGGTGACCGCAGATTCCCTTCAAGCATTTCCGGCATTATGCATAGCTAACTACAGCAATTTAACACACTCACGTTTGCTTTCAGCCAGCAAAGGCAATTTCAAGCTGTTGGAAGCGGCAAAGAAATGGAAGGAACGACAACAAAAAGACGAGCCGGCAGAAAAAGACGACAAGGACGCATCTGAGGAAGGCGCAGGCGAGGAGGAATCGGCGGCGAAAAGGGTCAAAGTCGAATCGACCGAGGACAAACAGAGGGAGGGCGATTCCGATAGCGACATCGAAAGCACCTCCAGCGAGAGCGGCAGTGAATCGGAAGGCGAATAAACTCCGACTATTTCCTCCTCTTTTGTTTCACTTTCACCTTCCTCTTTTACGCATCGTTTCAATCGCTCGTGCTCCCATCGATCATCGTGTATTGTTGTTCACAGTTGTTTTCCGATGGCTTAAAGAATTGTCATGCGTCATTGACTGGGCTAGTGGACATGAATTTGTCATTGCGTCGATTTCGTCGACGGGAACTCCACGGAGTTCGCTACCGCTTTGTTTCGCAAATGGTGGGCAGACGTTCTATTGTTGTGTTTAGAGCGATGTTCGGTTAGCGCAGTGTCGCATAAAAATGGGCCGTCCGTCGCTGCTATCTTCCGGTAAGCAATTTCGCTGCAAATTTATAATCATTATTTCTTAGTCAGTAACAAGGTAATGAAGTGTTGGTCCTGTAGAGATGAAGGCTAATATTGCAAACGCTGCAGTTAAACCTACTCAATTTAATTTTCGATGCTAAGCGTGCTGCGCTGTTCCCTGCGAATCTCTGTTATTGACTAAGAAATTGTGACTATGCCTATTGTTGTTATGTGAGCACTTTTTACCTCATTATAAATACTACTTTTTTTAACCCTAAAGAAATGTATTTTTTAACTCGGTTAATTTTCGTTCACATGAACACGATAGCCGGAATTGACTGGGAATCAGTTTCTGTCATTAAACTGAGGAGTTCCTTGAGAAAATGCAGTTGTTTTACTAGAGCTGTTTATATAAATTAATTTTTTATTTATGATAAACTCAGTTATTCTAAATTCAGTTAAAACTATATTAGCTTCATTTACTCAAAGAAATATTTTTTGACAGTACTAAATTCTCTGTTGCATCTGGGTTTTCTTTTTAACGAGTGAACGAAAAATTTCCCCCGAGTTCAAAGCTTATGTTTTTACCTGGGTTGTTAACCGAATGCAACTGTGTTTGCGCGTAACGGCGCAGCATTTTGCGCCCCTGTGAGCAGCATGGTGACTGGCTGGCGGGGTTATTTGATGAGGCTGATCTATGAATATGCATGGCCGCTGTCTAGTTGGCGATTAGCGATGCACGCTCGCACACGTGTTCATTGCTGCAAAGCCGTGGGTAGACGTTTGATAGAGATCGGCCTAGCAGTCGCAGGTACAATGGCCAGTGAGGTGAAAGTGAATCGCTGTCTCTCACTCCTAACACACGCCTTGGCCTTCATTTGACCGACTATTGTAAAACAGAATGGCTCCGTTAGATACTGAAAATGCCCTCCTACAGCTTTCTGAACTGAATGCAGTCATTTGTTCTCCTAGAGAGTAGTACCTTGACCCCTGTACTAGAAGCAGACTTCACAGCCCTTATAAGCGCCAACTAAAGACGTCTAGTCAAAGACGATTGGATTGCAAAAATGATTGAAATGAAATAAAAGTGTTTTTGTGGAGAGCGATGCTGACGAGATTTCTTCTTACTGATCGAAAAATTTTGCGATAGAGTCTGCGCGCGTCAGTCGGGATCACCTTCGCTCTTCGAACCTATTGGATCGCTATCAGTAATCATTGGGATTGAATAAAGCCCTGTCCATTAGTCTCCAAGAGATCGCGTGATTTTGCACTTGCTGCACTCTTTCTGCCGTATCTGCACCCATCGTTCGCGATTTGACCAGCGGTCACTCACCCTTTGCAGCCGTTGGTACGGTGGGCGGCTGAACGGCGCGTTTCTCATATGGTCTGTTAGAAGGCGGAGAGAAAAAGACTGCCACGAGTAGAAAAATGGACGACGCACAGGTAAATCGCCGTGCGCTTTTTGTAGAAGAGTCGTATCGTTTTTGTACGAAGTGGGAGATCTGCCAGAGACGTGGCGGCGTACTGACACAGAGACCAGTCGCGTCGGGATTTTGCTGTACAGGGTGCCCAAAGAGTCCTGGCACTCATTTTTCAGACGAATTGTTCAGGCTTCTTTGCAAACTTGTTCTACGACTGTTATACGCCATTTTGTTCGTATTTTGGTGTATAACAGTTTTACGAAATGTGTATGCCANAGACGAATTGTTCAGGCTTCTTTGCAAACTTGTTCTACGACTGTTATACGCCATTTTGTTCGTATTTTGGTGTATAACAGTTTTACGAAATGTGTATGACAGTTGTAGAAAAGGTTTAAAAAGAAACCCGTGAACGTCGTCTGCAAAATGAGTGCCAAGACTCTACTTACACCCTGTAGAGGTGGTCGCTGTAGGCGCGGAGATGTTATCGCAGATGACATGCATGATACCGCCGCCTTCCGTTAGGGGGTTGATGGCGTAGCGGGGCGGGAAAGGGATGATCGGTAGAAGTTCCTCGAGGCCGCAGGATCCTCTCATTGTCCTTACCAATGATGGTTGCAGGGCATGGCCGTCGACGAGAGCCCACCGATGGACGCCGTCGACGTCAACAGCCACTTTAAGAACGCCGTCGGCTATATCATGGAAGTCGACTGGTCCGACATCTGGATGCTCCGGCTCGCCGCCAATCTCATCGGGTACTCGACCGTCGTCATCCCCACCTATTTCCTCATTCGCCACATTCGCAGCCTCGACCGCTTCTCCGACGCCGGTACGTGCGTGTTTTTGGATCGTAACAATGAGATTGATTTTTATATACTCTGCCCGCATTCCGAACGGTTGATCGTTTCGAATTTCCCCCTCGTGTGTTCCATTTTTATAAAAGATTTTACGGTTTTAGCGTCAAAATGCATGCAAATTGGAATTACTAAGCATTACCTTGACAGTTGTTGTTAATAGCACTAGCTATATATTGTTTAATTAAATTAATTATTAGGTACATTTTCGCCATTTTCATGCGCGCTAGTTGAATTAGTATAGTTGCAGTTCCATGAACTCTGCCAAAATCATTTCACAAGTGCAGCTATGTTATGAATGAACCTTTCGATTGCGAGACGCAGGCTTGGAATGATGCCAACTAATGAGAAGATGTTGTTTGTAGATGTGGCGGGCGTGCGGTATGGATGGTGGTCTCGAATGTTGGCACTGTTCGCAGTGGGGCGGCCAAAGTATATTGAAACGGCAGCCTACCAGCAGCTGGAGGACGGCGGGCACACGTCCAAGTACGCAGTTACTGTAGAGCGTCGGAAATGGCCCAGATGGCTCGTGTTCTCCGTGTGCTTCTTGGGCCTCACCTTCAACTACGTGTTCTGGGGCTGGCTCCAGGAAATGCTCATGACTCAACCTTATCAGCGCGTCGACGACACCGGCGAGGATCGCTTTAGAGATTCACAATTTCTCGTCTTTCTCAATCGCCTATTCGCTTTCATCATCAGCGGTGTCTACATTATGTGCAACTGGCAAAAGTTTGTCTTTTTTTTGTTATTTTTCTTTTTGATGTTTTTTGTCTATTTCTTCTTTTGTCGGGTTGTCTCAAAAGTTCGAGGGCACACGGCTTGACATCCTAGTACTCGTTGAAGCGATGGATAGTGGTGTACGAGAGGCTTTCAAAAAGTTTCTCAAATTCTTGTATAGCTCGTTTGTCTTGGCTGCCTTATATTCGACGTTGTATAGAGAGGGGCTTTAAAAAAAACGTTTGGAAAGCTGAAGGAAGAGAATGGACGAATGTTTGATGATAGACGATGACTACGTTTAAAAATAACTGGCTGCCTTTGTGAGAGCGCTGTTGCGTATGTATGCGAAATTTAAGAATCCTTTTGAACGTCCCTCGTAGATGGCGCGGATCTCAGGAAGAGATCCGGAAGATATTCGTGTCTCAATTGGGATTTGTGGGCTCTTCCTTCCGGCCCTCCAGGAACTCCAAATCGTGGCACTCATGGCGGAATTGTCATTCACGGGTCGTTTGAAGACACGGATGATTGCTTGTCGAACGCGAGCGGACTAAATTCCTCCCCTCTTACAACAACTCTCAAGACCGCTAGCTAAAAGCATGAGCATACTCGAACGAAATTGAACGAATGGCGTTCGAGATCCGCTGCCCGTGCAGGAACTTTTGGGACAACCTAATACGTTTATTGAATATTCAGTATTTTTTGATCAGTAACAAGAAATCTCGCCAGACGCCATAGTTGGCAAAGACGAGCTTGCTATTCGGTGCTCGAACACTGTTTTTCATCAAGAATGATAGTCGTTTCTTTCTTTTTTTACATGCGTGAATTGATAGAAAGAAGTGCCGTCGACTTTCGACGCAGTTTGCCTTATTCAATCAAAGATTTTCTGATACTAATCGAGAAATTATGATTATGTTATCTCCACGAAAGTGATTGTTATTTAAGGCAGCCAGTGCACACAGCGCCGTTCTACAAGTATTCATATGCGTCGTTCGCCAACGTTATGTCCTCATGGTGCCAATACGAGGCGTTGAAGTTTGTCACCTTCCCCACTCAGGTACTTGTTGAACGCTTATAATCACCGCCGTAAGTGGATTGTCAGCCATCTCGCAGATTGACGCCTCCGTAGACGATCATTAACTTTGGCCGTCTATTACGTCCTTATTTAGCTTTGCTAATAAGGGATCAATGATCAGAAGTTCGTTCGATTCTTTGTTATCTCTAAGCAAAAATAACAGCGGTTTGCTTCCTGGTCTAAATGGCAACTTTGCTGTATTAACGTTTGAACTTTTCTCACGTATTTGAAGGAAGTGTAAAGGAATGCATTTGAATATATATAGGGTTGTAAAGAAATGCTGAGGTTGGGTGTAGAGGGAGAGCTGGTTGATCCATAAAAAAAAAGATTACACCGCGTGAAAGAGCATTGAATACTGATTGAGCGACTGGCAATTTATAGTGCGTTGGTGTTTCACAAGATGGGGAACAGTGGGATAGTTGCACTGCAGAGACGGCTGACTTCGAGCGCATTTTGACTCTCGCCGCTGCATGCGAGGCGAATAGAGTACATATAAACTATTGATTTCTACTTCTTCAATCGAATTTTAGTGCTCTTCCCACGCAATGTAATTCATTTTTATGCCAACTAAACAGCGTGAAGTTTCTCTCTCTAGACTTTTAGACTTGACCTAGTATTTCTTTTCTGTGTACTTTAACTGTTGCAGACAGTGTGCAAGGCGTCGAAAATAATTCCAGTAATGTTGATGGGCAGATTGGTGTCGGGAACGAGGTATCCGCCTCACCAGTACGCCACTGCTACATTACTGGCTGTGGGTGTGAGCCTATTTCTGTTGTCGAGGTAAGAGTACATTCATTTTTCTCTTTTCTTGTCCCGCCAAAGTCGTTCACCGAGATTGCAACACACCGCGTGCAAAACAAATATCGATAACGTTATCCTAATTGCGTGCTGATGAGGGTTAGTTTGAATGGCGCACAGTGAATGGATTGAACTTTAGGTAATAATATGTTGTAGCCTAACAATCAGGTACACTAAAGTTGTATCTGTGCAAAACAGATTCAAATAACACAACTTCTCTCGGGACTATGGAGAGAAAGGAACAACTCATATTGGGTCAGCATTTCTAAGTGACAGAGTTGATAACAGCATGAATCTATTCGCGTTGGGACGTTTCTGGGTATTGAAGGCTCCAGCATAATGCAAGCGAAGATTTTTTACACTTACACATGTGCTGGCGATTGCAATGAGAGCGCGCAAGAGGCGAGGAAAATTAATCTTTGTGCCTACAATTTTACTCGCTCAACTGCTCTGACGCCATTCGGATCGCAGAGGCCAATTTTATAAACTATCGCGATTGCGGATTTGCATGCGCGCTGATTGGCCATTTTCCGGTTGTTTTCCGTTATTTCGAGTTTTCTAACCAATTACCGCACTTAAAGTTCCGCAGTTTTACAATTCTGCAATTGCAAAGATTCATGTTAATTGGCTCCGGGGAGCAATGTGCTGCATGGCGAAGGGCTGATTCTTGAGATCTTAAGGCATAGGCCAAGGTTTTGACGGATGTTGCGAGACGTAGCAAAGAGCGTGGGCAAGTTTTCGATATAGGCGCAGCATGAAGTAGCGTGATAACAGTGTAATAATAATAGTAGGAGAGTAGTGTAATAAGAGCGTGATAATATCTGGACCAAACAGATACATGGCTTTGCACTGTCAGTTCACTACAAAGTCCTATTTAAATCTGAAAAGATTCCACATTATCTGTCTCGACACTCGCGCAAGAGACACGATTGTCGGCTAGTTTGTAAAGTTGCCGACAATCGCGTCTTTTCCGGATATTTTGAAAGTGTCACCATGAAATGTGTTTAACTAAAAACACCCTTCAACACAGCCTACAATTAAGACAGGCTTTCTTTCTAGCGATTCATTCAAGCTGCGTAAAGGCATGCAGGTGGAGTCGACGACGGTGTCTGGCATCTTGCTCATGCTGGGGTATCTCATGTTCGACGCCTTTACGCCCAACTGGCAGGCGAAGCTGTACGCCTATAAGCCCAGAGTCTCCAGCTATCAGATGATGTGCGGCGTCAACCTATTCAGCGCCGTTTTGTGCCTCGTCTCACTCATCGAACAGGGTGGCCTCATCGCTTCACTTAGCTTCATGCAGACCCATCACGGATTTCAATGGGACTGCATTCTCATGTCTGCCTTCGGCGCTGTCGGTCAAATATTTATATATAAGACGATCGAACAGTTCGGCCCCGTCGTGTTCACGCTGATCATGACGGTTAGGCAGATTTTGTCCATCATCGTGTCGTGTATTTATTACGGCCACAGTATGTCGGCCAGCGGAACTTTCGGCCTCGTCTTAGCCTGCGCCTCCCTCTTCGCTCATCACTACATGAAGACCACCGAACGACCGAAACCGTCAACGAAAACGAAAACGAAATCTCCTCTCTCCATAGCCACATCGAATGTGAAATAACTCATCTTTGGGCTATGATTTGTTTGCGTGATTGCTTTCATTTGTTGTTGGGTGGTCAGAGACCGGTTTCATATGGCGCTGTTGCGTTGTTTCATGTTGTTTCACGTTGTTTCACTTCATTGGTTGAGTTTCTAT
The DNA here is from genome assembly GCA_002796945.1 of Plectus sambesii. Classification (NCBI taxonomy): domain Eukaryota; kingdom Metazoa; phylum Nematoda; class Chromadorea; order Plectida; family Plectidae; genus Plectus; species Plectus sambesii. Next base: position 32,556 of record NIUQ01000375.1, read on the forward strand.
CGTCATAATACTGCGCCTTACCCGAGCGAGTTTGGTCAGTTTTTTCATTATAGTTAGTGCTGTTCAGTATGTTGGCGATGGTTCATAAGAGACGGACAGAGAAAGAAAGAGAGAGTGAGAGAGTGAGAAAGAGAGAGAGAATAAATACCCGGTGGTGTTTTCTTTGACGCACGAGCCATGCGATGCCGGGAAGAAGGTGATTGCTGTCGCCTGAAGAGCGGAAGTAGTCCCTTTTGGCGCGCGGCGCAAACGAGCGCACGACCGGCGGTTCGTTTGGGCCAATGAAATCAGCACACACATCGGTCGAATGGCGCTCGGCCGTGCGTTGCTCTTCAATCCGTCGCTGCTCTGGCGCATCGTCGCCCGTTCGACAGACAGGGTCAATTTCCCGGCCGGCCAAATGATGCCGTCACAAAGGCGGACGAATTAGCCGCAGGAAGGCAGCGATTAGTTCGCACCGCCCTTCAGACTCGCTGGTACTGAGCAGGCGCATTTTTTGCCCCACCGGAGCCCGGTCTCACTTGAACCTTGGCCAATGCGCGTGGTTGTGGCTGAAGAAGATTAGCGAACGGCTGTTTGGAGCGCCGTGACATGTCTGTTGTATGTTGTTAGTGGTTGTTAACGCAGGTCGCTGCGCCTCCTTTCGTCAGCTGTTGGATGAGCCGACGGCTGCGCTAAAGAGCGCTGATTAGCTGTCATTGGCAGTAGTCGCCAGGCGCCTCGCATCAGGATTTGCGCTATTCAATCACGTTGTCGTCGTTCACCCTGATGCAGCTGCATTTGTCATCGACTGTATGTGCGCCCGGGGCGCTACTGACGAAAACAGCTTCTTGCGCGGGCTCGCTCTCCGGTCGTTAGCGAGTGCGGGCGACCTATTCCAACGTCTTTGTCGCGCATTTTTCACGCATCGGCGAGGTCGCGTCCCATTTCAATAATAGTCGTCGTCGGCGGTTATGCACTCGGTTGAGCGACGGACAGCGCTGTCACCACCGCCACCTACGCCGGCCAAAGCCGTCGGCTCCGCCTTTAGCTGCCACACGACTTGACCGTTTTATCTCCGCAGGCGCTTTCTCGTGCCCCAGGATCGATGGAGATCGGAGGCAGTTGGTGGTCGCCGCCCCTCTCCGGCGGCCGGCCAATTTAATCGACCGACGTAACTAAGCTGCTTGCGACAAGTTTGACGGACGGTCGTTGAGCGGGTCACAGCTTTCGACGACGGCGGCCGTGATCGGGATTTCATTCGCTCATCGGCCTGCGCATGCCCATGACTGATCCACTTCCGCCCATCCAACCGTTCTGTTCTATTTCATTCCCATCAGCGGTTGTGTCTTTTTTGTTGTTGCAAGAGTAGACTCAGTACCAGCGCGTGCCGCAGCACGACGTCCTGCTCGTTCGCAGTTGACAGCTCATATGAGAGTTCCGGCCGAGAGTCGACCGAGATCGCAGCGGCTGGGAAAGTCCCCTCGTCTAAGACATATCGTAGCGCTCTTTTCGGCCAAAACGCCACGATGCCCACTTTCGCGTCTTCCCTTCCCCGGCTTCGATCGCCTCAATAAAACTTCCGTGACTACGATTTATACGTCAATGCCGCAGAGGGTCGCAATGACACTTTCGATTCTCATTCTTTCAAAGAGATATCTGACGGCCCCGCTCCCTCCACTCGAATCTTCGTCGCGCAGTCGGCCGCTTGAGGACGAGCGAAGAGCGCGGTGAAGGGTGACGAAAGGTCTTCTGTTTATAGCGCAAAGTGTTTGCGGGAAATGGGCGCGATCAAGAAGGAGGTATGGAGGGAGGGTTGCGGTGACGCGCGTGCTACGCCGTAATAGACGCAGCGCCGAAAACCTAATCGCTTTCGGAATAGCGCGTCTGTGCTATCTAGTCGGAGCCAGTCGGTGGCGCGTTCTCCACCCACAGCCTTCTTCACGTTCAAAGCGATTAACGATTGGACGAAGAACGCCTCAGTGGACATTGATAGGAATGGAAAGGGCGTTTCAGGTCCGCGTTGGTGCGGCCGGTCGAATCTTGCCGCGATGTCGGCTTCGCAGCAGCACTGCGAGCTGAACCACATTCTCGACATGGGCGATAACAGCACGCTCGCCGTGGTGTACTCGCTCAGATACTTCGGTCTACGCTACTCGTACTATCACGGCTACATCTGCGCCTTCCTCTGCACCTACGGCATCATCGCCAATGTCATCAACATCATTGTGCTTACCAGACCGTGGATGCGGACCGCTGTCAATATCATTCTCAGCGCCATCGCGATCTGCGACATCGGCACCATGGTCTCCTACTTTGTTTACGTCCTTCACGTTCGGCTTATACAGTAAGAAAGTTTTCTTCGTCGCTCTATTACCGCTTCGCACCGTCCCGCCCCATATGTACCGCGGAAAAGACGGCGCAAATTGCGTCCATGTTGTTCGCGAACAAAAGACAGGCGATGATCGTTGACGAGCGACGGTTGGTGCGGACGCAAACGGACAAAACGGATGCGCACTCGGAGCCAGCGGTCTGTTTTATAGAACTGTTGAGAATGGAGAATTGAGAAATTGAGTCTTAATTCTGCATTTTTATCACTCAATTGTCAATTTTTTGTTTTATAAAATTGATAAGACTGCAATTCTCAATTGTCAATGCTCAGTTCTCAGCAGTTCTGCAAAACAGACCCCTGAATGGAGGCATGCCGCACAGACTGTCCGCAATCGTTTGCGGTGTATATTCCGCAGTACTTGTGAGCGGAACTGTACCTCGTAAATTGACGACGCTTGCAGCTCGGATTTCCCCTGCCACTCGGACGTGTACACGTACAGCTGGCTATTGTATATACTCTTTCATTCGCTGTGGAGTATTTTTCTGCATACGACGAGTTTATGGCTAGCAGTGTTGCTGGCATTCATAAGGCTGTGCGTAATTCGACGGGCAAAGATCGCGACGACAGTGATGACGCCGGTATTCATCGGACGATTAATCTTCGCCGTCTGCTTCGGCATCACTGTCTTCATGATTCCAATATCGCTGGTAAATTCAGTGAAGACGACGGATCCTCGAAATCGTTGTGCACACGAGGTCAACCAGACGTTGTACACGATCGACTTGTCCGAGATGGGCATGCAGAACAATTGCTTGCTGCTGAGAGTCGCGCTATGGATTAGCGGCATTCTGTTCAAGCTGCTGCCGTGCGTGTTTCTCACAGTGCTTATCTGGGGACTGCTGCGGACGTATAAGGAGGCGCGCCAGCGCAATAAGCGCTTCCGTCGACAGAGCGCCCAGAACCAGCCGGCGCCATACACGTACACGATGGACCAGAAGTGCAGAGGGAGCGAGACGGCTCCGCTCACGCTGGGCGTGCCGATCGTGCCCGACCGCAGGGAGAGCACTCTCCTGCAGCACCGCGCGACGTTGACGGCGGTGGGGTCGGTGCCGGTCAGCCGCGCCACGAGCATGTGCCAGGCGCCCGCCTTTACCAGTCGCACAACTATTATGCTGACGTCAATCCTGCTCATCTTTCTGCTCACCGAAATACCACAAGCGTTATTGGCCGGACTGGGCGGCTTCTTTCCCGACGTCTACTTCACGATCTATCCGTCGGTGGGCGAAGTGCTCGACCTTCTGTCACTCATCAACAGTTCCGTCAACTTCATTCTGTACTGTTCGATGTCGTCGAGGTTTCGCGCCACATTCGTGTACATCTTCTGGACACGCTTCTGGCTAAAGGAGACTAGCCGCAGTCAGGGGAGCCAGAGTTTGCACGACGGATTGGGAATGAACCTGGCCGTCGGCATCCTGGCAACGCCCAAGTTTAAGCGCTACGTTCTGTGGCGGAGGAAGCACAGTATGTATCACCAACAATCGACGCAACTGACGGTCCTCAACGGTGTCAGTCGACAGCGTCTCCTCTAAGCATCTCTGTCCCCCTCTCTCTCTCTTCACTACTACAAGCCTGCTGTAACGATTCGATTTAAGAATCGTGTCAAATATACCACTTTCACTTTGATAAGAGCACGTTACAAATTAGAAAGAATACTTTCGAGAGCACATCAATATGAAAATATCCTTTTTCATTGGGAAAATGTCTCCTTTGATGTGACAGTAGCGTCCTAGTTAAAGTGGAAACGGTATATATAGCCGAATCAAAAAGAATCGGAAATACAAGGCTATTTTTGTCGGATGACGCGGGACATGGCAATTCGTGCAATCTCAGCCTTTCTGCCATCCAATTGTCAGATAATGATCACTGTGAGTGTGAATAATGTAGAAAGTAAATTAAAATATATATAAACTGAACAAGAGGCACTGCAGTCGACAGGCAGTCATCACAGCGATGCGCAAACAGCCGCAAATGACTCAACAGAAAGGGTTCTGTGGATTGCACTCTTATGGTCAAAGTGTTCTACAGCCTCAAGATGAACCTTCACGTCTTAACTAAGCAAACATTGGTCACTTCATTTAAAATAACCAAAATTTCGTTTATACATTCGTCCGGATCGTCTGCTCATGTAGTCTCCGTGCGCTTAGTTTGAACGTCGAAAAGTGTGACTAAAGCTAACTTTTTTGGTCATTTAAACAATCAAAATAGCATTAATACATTTTGACCAAAGTGTCGCATGCGTCGAAATGAACGAATAATCACTCGCGTTCAGCTTGAATTTCCGAATCAAAAATTTTGACCAAGATGAACGGCGCCATTCGTTTGAACGCATAAATGCGCTTTCTGGCGAGTTCGAACGAATATTCTTACGAGAGCTGCTTCAGTATTGTACGACTGACACCACCGACTGTAGCATGGAAAAAAGGCTCACTTGAGCTAATGCAAGTCGTATACTATGCATGAATACGTTGCAACGCACAGTCGCGAGCGACGCGACTGGATTGCGTGTAGGGTGACAGTTTGAGACGGTGCGCACGTTTTGTCGTGGCGATATTTGATAAGGGCGTGTATACGATGTCGCCGTTTGCATCGCGCAACCCGACCCGGACGCAGCCAGCACCAACCTGCGTAAAAACGTTAGTCCCTGTTGACAGAGCATGCTGTTGCTCGTGTAATGCCCATCCGTCGACGACTTGGATACTTGCCTGCTCTTGTTTTGATCTTCTTTCTGTGCGTCCTCCTCTACGCATTTCAGTTGCATTCACTCATCAGCACGAGTCGCTCCATCGACGGAATAGAGCAGACCGCTGATCAATTGGACAATTATAAAGATGAGCCACCGAACAAGGCGCAGTTGAAGCTGCAAAATTCTCCCCTCGAAAATGAGGCGGATACGGCCGACAAAGCCCTATTGGAATCGCCCGTACAAGATTGGGTCAAATTTGTGAGGCTCTCTGACGACATCTTCCTCTACTCTGTCATCCTAGATTTGCGCGACGGGAACATGGATTATCCCTGCGTGCGAATTGTGGCTATTGTTCGCAGAAGACAATCGATCACATGCAACTTCGCCGGCAACTCCTCGGTGGCGGCGAGTTTCTACGAACTTTCCGAGAACCACGGGCTGTCATACGGTGCATTTGTGCTCAGCTGCAAGATACCGCAACAGATCAAACCCGAAACAGTCACATCGTTTATCGTTCAACAGGACGAGACAAAGACATATGTAAATGTGCAGTATACGGTGACAGAAAAAGTGCCTCCTTCAATGCCTTTGACCTACGGTATATGCATTCCTGTCTTATACGGCTCGCGCTACGGAGCCGCCAATCTCGTCGAATTTATGGAATTAAACAGAATAATTGGTGCTGGACATGTGTTCATCTATCTGCAGCACGACAGGTTATCCGCCGAAATGATCAAGGTGGTCAACTATTACAAAGCCAAACGGTACGCAATCCATAGCTCTTATTAGCCAAGAAATATTGACGTTTCAGTATGTTGACAACGCTCGAATTCAAGCTTCCTGTCAGCGAACAAATTATCTGGTATTACGGCCAATTACTAGCAATTCAAGACTGTCTTTATCGCAACATGGGGTTCGCAAAGTATCTCGCCTTTCAAGACCTGGATGAACTTTTTGTTCCTTATTCATCAGAGAATATTGTTTCAATGCTCAATCCGCTCTTTTCTGCCAACTCCTCTCTCGCCAGTCTGAGGATACCAACCAGATATATCAAAGCGTCTGAAGAAGAATTAGCACATCCACCGCTTGCCATGAAACTGACGATGGCGGCAGAGGCTGAAGACGTGTTATTTACTAAATGTGTGGTGAGACCGGAAATGGTGTTCGAACAAGGGATTCATCACACAAGCAGAGTAATTCAGCATCACTACCAAACGGTTGCTCTTCCGTCGTCATTTGGTCAATTACATCATTATAAAAACTATCCATCAAGCGTGTCAAACGAACGAGTGCCCAAGACTTACGGAAAGAAATTTCTCGCTAGATACGAACAAGTGATCAGCGAATTGCAAGTAAAATCGTAATATATTGCGGTGCAAATGTCAAAGAGGATACTGAGTGCCACATGACAAGGGGATTCTCATAGATGCGTCGGTTAAGAGCAATGTTGCAAATAAGTTCAAAATTTGGTTACTTGCATAGTAGAGCTAACAGACTTATCGACTTTTTTACCGTGTAAAGTTTATAAATACTTCTATACGTGTTACTAAATAATTAACTAAGTTTTTAACTTGGTTGCAACACAGGCTTAGGGTCGGCTCGGTGGAAAGAATTTGCTAAATTGGGCAAACACTAGAAACTCATGTCTAATTTTTTATAATTGCTGTACACGATCGACAAGTTAGTAGGTTATCAGGTTACGGTTGTAACTTTCAAAGTGATTAGTGTAGTGACAACGACGAATGATCACCGTCACCTGGCGACCTACTAGCATGCAGCAAGTGTGTGTTGCAAGTAAATGTTAGGCGTGGGTTATTCGCTTATGCCAAACTTAATGCGAAACATTTTGGACCTGACCGAGTGTGAACCACCGATACATCTAAAAAGATTCTATATTGGAGAGCAGTGTTACTGATAGACGTAAACTCTTCTGCGTAGATCCCATACTGGCTGCCCGGTTCGCGGTCGCTGCTGTCGCAGTCTGGAAGGAAGGAGCGGCTTTAGGCGCGCGGGAAATTCCAGAGGAACAAAGGAAGGGGGCTTAGGACGCTCGGGAGGTCGGCCTGGCTGCCCTCCTCTACTAGGCTGAGACGGGGACAAAACTGAGTCGAACTGTATCCATTGCTTCGGAGGAAAGCCACTTTTTGTTGGCGGAAATCTTCTTATCTCTCTCTCAGCATTCGCTCGCAGATCTCTCTCTTGCGAAGTAGACGGAGGCTGACTGCGCGCGGTTGTCTCTGCTTGAGTGGAAAGTAAATGTATCGCAGTTGTCTCTGCTAGAGTAGAAAGAGAATGTCTCGCAGTTGTCTCTGCTCTCATCCAGACTACTAAAGTCGCGGGTCTTGTAAACTCGATCTGGACTACCGGCAATGTTCTTTAGCTGCTCGTCGTTGACGGCGTCGGTTACACCAATTGCAAAAATATGCATTCCCTGAAGAAATCGCATTAGAATTACTATCACTTCTTAAAGCGGAGTACAATTCAATCAGCAAGTTGGCATGTTTGTATGCACACGATATTGTACAGTCCAAATTTTGCATTTATTTGCGTCGACAAGGCCTAAATGAACAAAACAACGAAAAAAGAGATCGTAGGATGTTCAAATTGTTAATTCCAAAAAATCTGAAAATGATATTATACACTCTTAATCATTTTATGGGCAGTAACCAAGAATTTATCATATCGAAACGTGTGAAAACCTGGGCATCCCTACGACCTTTATATGCTCCACATTTTCCGTCCTTTGTCCGCTTACTTCGATGAAAGAAATGCGTAATTCTCGTTCTACGTCATCAAATACATACATTAAGAGCCAATTGCTGTATGACGCGATTATCTCTGACAAAAGCTGACGACTCAAACCTGATTGCGCATGATCTGAGCTGGTGGAGATGGATTATCCTGAGACATGCCATCGGTCAGCACTAGGATAACATTTGGAACACTTGGTCGATCGCCTTGCTCGCGAAGTAATTCCTTAGTCAAGCCATACTGTAGCGCGTTGCCAATTTTCGTATGTCCATTTCTCCAGCCTACTCCTTCTATTGCTGCTGGAAAGTACAAGAAATTAGTTTATCCTTGACTTAGAATGTTCAGTCTTAACAGAAAGCAACCTTTTATCTGCTCTTTTGTTTGATAGGAATTGAGATGAAAATCGGTGAAAGCGTCCTCGTTGAAGGAGACCATGCCGACTTGCGAGCGGTTCGGGCTGATGTCCAGGTAATCGACAATTAGGTTCAGAAATGAACGGATATTGTTGAAATCGATCGGTCCAATCGAGCCGCTGCTGTCAACAATGAGCAGCACGTCCAGGTGCTGATTCGGACACGCGCCACCACCGCCTCCGCCGCCTCCGCCGATTCCGCCACCGCCTCCGCCTCCGCCGCCGCCGCCGCTACCAGCTGGTAATAATTACATGATATATTATTATCAGCTTGGAGAATGTCTTAGCCAGAATACTGTTGCACTTTTCGCACCTCGTTATTATCTTTGAGGGCAGACAATTTGCTTCAGCACATGAATTTAATCACAAAACAACTGCGCGAATACTCAGACTGTCCGAACAAATGTCTCTGCATCTTAGCCCATGAGAAAACATTCTCAAAGATAATGATGAGACGGGAAGAGAACATTCTGAGTCAATAATCTCTGGAAGAGGCGACTGCTACAACTTACCGTCGCAGTTGGCTTTCGGCTCGTAGTAATCGGCCTCGGCGTCGTCAGTGACAAAGTCCTTGGGAAAGTCGTTCTTAGTCTCCGTCACCAAAATGCACTCCTGAAAGTCTCTGCACCGACAGACGGATGGTACACTCCGACTGTAATATTTAATTTCTCACTTACCGAAAATACATTACGGCTTTGCAGGGTTGGCCGTCAATGCAGTTTTGGCAGTTTCTGCAATTTTCAAGGCAGATGTCGACGGGAATATCCTTGACGACCAAATCGGCGTATCCGACGAGAATACTGTGGGGGAACTTTTCGAAGCAGCGTTCGATNGCAATTCTTCAAGGCAGATGTCGACGGGAATATCCTTGACGACCAAATCGGCGTATCCGACGAGAATACTGTGGGGGAACTTTTCGAAGCAGCGTTCGATTCCCGTTCCACCGCCAACGCTGCCGCCGCCTCCGCCGACATTGCCGCCTCCTCCCCCTCCGCCTGCAAGTCACTTTGCGATTGCGCGCTTGCGAAAGACAACAGTCAAACCGCCGCCGTTTTTGCAGTTATTTTCGTAGTAGTCGATAGCTTCGCCGGATCCGCTCGTCGATGTAAAAAACTGGGAGTTCGTACTCTTCGTATCGCTATTGAGGATGCACTGGAACCGATCCCTGTACCACATGGCTGACAAGCACATGAAGTTGTAGCGCTCTACGGAGCGAAGACACTCCTGCAAGTAAAGGTGTATCAATTGCGATTCAAGAATTGCCAATCCGAATAAATCCGACTAATTGTTTCCAACCCGATTCTGATATCCGAAGCGCTATTTGGGCATATTTATACCAAAATGATTATTATTTGGGAATCGGAATCGAAGGATTCTTTATTTCAATAATCGCTACGATAATTCCACCCCCATCCACACATCCCAGATCGTCGCGCCTTCTGTAGGACTTAACTTGTTCATAGGAATCGAAATTGAAGTCTTTTTTAATGTGGAATAGTTTTGAAAGAAATTCAAGGAACATTGATAATCGCTGCGTATCTACCTGCAAGCACTGCTCAACGGTGCGAAACTCTTCGAGGGCGACTTCGGCGAGTCCGACGAGCGCGCTGTCGGGAAATTTCTGGAAGCAGGTCAGATCGTCGGCTTGAATCCTATGGGCTGTAAATGCAGCGCAGGTGAGTGAACGCCCGTCGGGCAAACAATTGGGTCGCGCAACCATACGTGTGAATCCATTCAAAGTCAGCGCAGCCAGTCCGATGTCCAATTGGTCGCCGATCAACGTATGCAGAAAGCGGTTCTCCTGTTCGTCCGAGATCGACGCCAAATCGGCGCCGTAGCGAAAGCAATCGTCCCTCGCCTTTTGCCACGTCCGTAGCTCGTGACTAAACAGTTAATAAGCGGAACATTCATTAACGAGGTCACATGTAGATCAGATAAAGGCATGGATTTAGGCTTGGCGTTGTAGAAGTTCAAAATCGAAGTTGGCGGCCTTTATTTAAAAAAGAGCGCCAAATTTTCGTCATAATACTTAACGCTCATTTTTACAACTTACCGAGCAAAACATTCACCCATACCCCAACTCGCATACTTAACAGGGAGGTACCTGTAGTTCCAGCAGCGATCATTAAGATATGTCCACCCATGAGGACAGACGAGTTGTAGCGACCGGTGAACGAGCACCGTAAGAATCGTCGCTGTCCACAGTGACGAGACGGTCATCGTTCAGTCGATCGACTAAGTCGACACATGCCGAAAGAGAGAATGCAGAATGGGAATAGTCGTCGATGGTTGGTACAAAGTAGGTCACAGATAATTTTTGTACAATATACGGTAGCGACTGAGCAAACAATCTATAGTAACAAACGGTGTGACAGTTGGAGAGTAAGTGAAAGTGACTTATAACCAATAAAGAGCACGGCCGAGGATTTGCGTCTGTGAGGCAACGACGAGGGCGGTAGGCGACTAGGGTACCTCTGGACGGGAACCCGAGACGCGCGACACTCAGTGGCGTCGGACGTGTCCGCCCAATTTCGGGCATTGATGACCGACGTCGGGACAGTGGTGTGCTCGAATCGGCGTGGACGCCATCTCGTGTCAAGAGCGCTCATATGCGTCGTCGTCGTCGTTTGGTCCGCGCACTTTTTGTCGCGGCCCCACCTCGCGCTACTTACCTCCGCACAAATCCCCGACATTCCCTCTTTCCGCCTTCGTCCNCGGACCACAATATTGACTTGCATATGATTTGATATTTGGTAATGGCGCCGGCGCACTCCTGCTGACATTGATTAACATCCACTGTTCCTGGTACAATATTATCGGGTACGCCTTGAATTGATTTGCCTTCAAACCGCTGAAAACAGGGGTTGTTGCCGACCGGTGACGAACTGCTGACACTTGACTGAGACGTCGTCTGAACTCCAACATTCTCTGAAAGGTAGAAGCGTAAGAAGTATTGAGATGATTTAAATTTCGAACTTAAGGGGAGCTGCGGCCATCCTTAGCATTCGGAAATATCTTACGTAGCTAATAATTATTTACAGTACAAGGCTTCTCAGCGGCAAGTTAATTATAACATAAACTGATATTATCTGGATTTCCCATATCTCGAAGCAAGTGTTCCGTATATTTTTTTGGCCGCTGTTTGTCAAGCCGACTGCGAGTCATATTTAAATTTTTCTCTAAAATTTAAACTAACCGACGCCACACGTTTTCTGGTAGTAGTCGACTTTCTCGCCAACAGCTGTCTCCACAAAGGAAAACGAATCGTCGACTTTCGTGGCCGTATTTAAATTGCATTCCTTCAAGTCAGGGTAGAACAGCGCCGACTTGCATTCGAATTGAAATTTTTTTTCAGCGTCCAAGCATTGTCCGAGACATTCTTCGAGACTGCCCACTTGATTATTGCCGGTGTCTTGAGCATAGCCGATCAGCGCATGATCGGGTGTTTTCTCGAAACAGCTAAGCACATCGGTAGCAGAATAAACATGGTGGACAATGAAAATCCAAAAGAAGTAGGCGACACAATTCGGCAACATTGTGTCGCACCTAATCAATACGCTTACCAATGCGGTACCATTTCGAAAGAGTATTGTGGGAGAGAGGAGAGGAAGAGAGAGAAGGCGCCGTCATAAACGCCGCCGTCGTCCGCCCCCTCCTCAATCCTGTTCGCTAAACTGTGGCGGCGATTGAGGGGGTTGTTGCGTGTGAAAAGTGCGCCGATCGGACCACTCATCAAACAGTCTGTCTCTATTCACGATTATTTCGTCAAATCGATTACTCCAAGTTTTAGTCGTAATGTGTGTCCGCTTCGCCACCATGTCCTGTTGCATTTAGCTGACCTTGCTATTTTACTAAGACTCAAGTGTTTTGGCGACTCGCGCGGTGACAATTCACGACATTATTGCACTTTCATATTCGACTCGTCTATGCGTTCAACTGTACACCAATCCTGCGTGGGAAGTGACGAAAGTCGATGTGGGTAACGAAAATTTTGAGTTCAGAATCACCGTTTAAGGAATCGTCGCATCCTCTCCAGCGCGGAACCACCATCCTTGCTAGGACTATTCAAACTACTGGAATTGAGGATTGTATCGCTTTGCTTGTCCCATAGAGTTACCTCTCATGGAGACCCCGAGATTCCATGTTACCTCGGTCAACACAAGCTAAATTTGTGATTAGTAAAAAGACAACATCATAGCATTGTCGTGTCGCAAATGACGACGAAGATAAAATGTCGCGAGTTGCTCTATTCCTGTGTATTTGCAATTACTGTATTTGCAATAATGTCAAAAGTAAGTGTGGTGCGTTTCATTTTTATTGTAATTCACCTAACGATATGCCTGTCTAATGTCAATGCGTCAAGCAGTTCTCTTCAGCTTTCCATATGTCGACTGTGATGGAATTTGCAAGATTTGCGCATCTGGTGCATGCGGCTGCTTTAGGTATCAGTTTGTTCCAGAGGGATAACGTTGATCCAGACTAGGACAATTTTCAAGCTGGCTGGAAACGCTTGCAATCAATTAAACGCCTGCCACTTCGCGTCGCGAGCAGTTAGAGAAGCGATCGACGAGATTTATCTTTGTCATTTGTAGTGAGACGGTGTCGCATGCAGACTTCGTGGTGAATTTCATGCATGGCCAGGTGGCGACGCGAAGACAGGGAAGGAACTAATTGGAAAAGCGGCGTTGTCGGGCCACGAACGACGGGGTAATTGGCGGTTTCAGCTTCCACATCTTAATTGGACGACGGTCGAAGGACGGCCGGACGACGTTTCGCAATTCATGGCGGTCGGCAACGGGCAGCGGGGCAGCGGGCAATGGGCAACCACACGCAGACGCACGCGCGCGCACCGAGGATGGCGCACGGAAGGGGGAGGGGCGTCGGGCGGCCGGGTCGGACAGCTGCAGTCGGCTGGCCGTCCGGCGCGGCAGCGATCGGCCAATAATTTCATTAATTCATAAGCTTTGCGCGCGTCGTTCCCTTCGGGGCGGGCGCTCAATCCCGATTAACTTGGCGACGAACGGCGGCGCCGTCGCACTTGGCCGGCAGGCGTACCTGCAAGAGCGACAAGCTGTCGGCCCGTCGGCCTCTCGCCCTGACCGCTTCTCCCTCAGCGAGTGTGTGGTTCGTGCCATTCGTCCATCGCGTCGCGAGGACGCGCCCGCATACACCTGCGACTATCTTCGAGGACGCCGCCGCTTCGCCGGAAACGCATTACTGCGATTGGACTCGGCAGCGCGACGCATGAAGCCGTGAAGCAGCGCAAGTCTCATTGGTATATCGAACTTTGTGGGAAATAATCGCGGCAACATCAACGCATCGGATCAATGCAACTGGATGCTCGCTTAACGGAGAGCGTGCTGATGTTTCTGCTGACCTTGGTTCAAGCTGTTCGAGGTAAGGGAGAGAAGAAGGGGAGAATGGGGGTAGGATGCATAGGAGGATACAATCGCACGGTTTCAGAAGCAGAAGCTGTGTCGTGCTTCGAAGGAGCGTGTGCCGACGATCTGACTCAATGCTCTGAGTGTGAAGGTTCGGGCTGCGTCCGGGCGACACGACTGGAGAGCAGGGATACCTTCCGCAGCGTCACTCTCACGTGCCTCCCACAAGAACGCGAATTCGTCGCCGAACCCGAAGGCTGCAGGCGTCACACCAACTCCGACGGCCGAATTTGTATTTGCTACTCTGATTGGTGCAATTCCGCGCCCACCGTACGCGCTCCTTCATTTACGCACATTGTCTATAGCATTATAATAGTGCTTTCGGTATTTTTCTTTGTTAAGCCGTCGTTAGTGAGCGGGTAGTGTTCATTAAAGTAATTGTCGGCGCATGGAACAACGCGGCGCGAAACGAAACCAATCTGAACAGTTGTGTTAAAAATGCGCAGTGTAGAAATGTGACGGTTGGAACGGTTGGGGAAGGCGGTTGGAAAGGTGTCGACTGACGGGTGCAGTGGTACGAAACCGCAATGTCGTGATTTAATTAGCGGCCAATCGAACTGAAACAAACGGCTCCTGGCGGTAATTATTCGCCAAGTCAAGCTGCGGTCGCCTTCGCATTACAGGCATATTGCCGTGAAAACGTCGCTCCCGAATCTCGCCAGTCAAGCGGGCAATTGAAATGTTCAATTGATATGCGTTTTCGAATTGTGCCGGGAGGCGGAGAGGGGGAATACGTCAGCAGCATGTCACGGATATGCGTTCTGATCAACGACGGCAGTAGCTTTGTGCGTGCGTGGGCCATCGGTCATATGCAAGCAAGCGATGTTCGATTTCGAGAGCGGATAAAGGAGTAGTAGGTCATGTAGGAATATTTGACGGCGATATAAAGTCAATCGACCCATAATGGGTAAAAATCGACAATATGCGCCGCAGTAACGTCCCGAACATTAGCAGCTGCTGCTTAATGAAGGCGCGCAACCAATTGGCATCGATCTGACAGAGACGTTGGGCGAGATTAAAGTGCGCGTCTCGCGGGTATCGCAAGCAGGGTCCGTAACAGCCCAGCAAGCGGCGAACACTCATCTACTCGACGGTCCTTTTAAAATGACCACTGCTGCACATTGCCTCATCGAGGCCCGATTAAGCCTCCATCGCGATTCCCTGTGATTTCCTGCGATTTCCATGCAACTCTCAGGAATAATTACGTCGGAGAGAGGAGGGATATTATTGCAGACATTATTCAATGTCACATAGAAATATCCAATTTAAGCGATTTGCAATGGGAACATGGTCAGCAGAACCCGGCTGAGTGCCACACCTCGCTATTAAATCAAACGCTTCATTTATCCGAGTTCGTTCAACCTATGAGGCAAGTATAGGATATGAGAGGGACGAAATAGCCGCACTTAGCGGGGTTCCGCACTCACCCAGCCCTCATTCATGTGAGTACTACGGTGCCGGCCCTTACGCGTCGAGGTGAAATCCGAAGCAGTTCCGATCAGTTCCGACGAGAGCGCCCGACGACAGCGCGCGGTTAGAGCATAACTAGCCATCGATCAATCATTTAATAGGCGGTCTCGATGGAAGATTCGTGAACGCTCATGCCTAATTAATGTATATAGGCAATGATGCTACTCATTCCGGCTTCGCACTTTACTCAAGTGAAACGTCGACAGTAAATCAACAATAAAAACGAAGGTAGGTGACGACAAAGGCGAAGCACTATGAATTTGTAGAGGATGAAGAATGATGAGAGAGAGAAGCGGATTGGGTGTAGCCCATGAGAGTGGCGGCTTGACTCGATTGCTGCGAGAGCGTCTCATTGACGTACTTCTCCAGTAGCTCGGCTTTCTTCCTTTCCAGCAACGCTTCTTCGATCTAAAATGCAGCTCTATTACCTTCGCAGCGCAGCGTTGACAAAGTGCTTTGTTTTGAGCGCATTAGTCAGCCGGCCGCACCTGCACTACTGCCGTAGTCATAGCCCATCGATCAGAATAACGCGATTGGTCGAGAATTAACTCAATCCGAACAGCGTGATTGAACGCGAATTTGTTCAATCAGAATTGGCAAGAAGAAGGCATTTGTCACTCTGTGACTGCGACCCAAAGCATAAATCATCTTGTTCTTTAGCGTTTGTCCCGCTTTTTGCTGGTGGGTATGAGAACCCACTATATGGATGCGACAGTAGAATATCCGGTCGGCGGCCGTCGCATGCCTGTCACCGGAATGTTGGCAGTGTGAAACTTTCGCAGCGAAGCTGCTACCAATTCCCCGACCCACGGAGGGATGAGCACCTTGGTTGGGTGAGGGGCCGCCCTCAGCTAGAATTGAACCCGCGTCCTCGAGACTGATGAGCGATGGTTTAGACCACTACACCAATCGACCCACTCAGAAAGCATAAATCATGCGGAAAACATACGTCTTTTTGCGATGGAACAGGAACGTGCTGGATATAGGTGGGCTTGCCGTCTTCACCGATGATGACCGTCTTCGTAGTTTTCACGTCGTCTTCGTCCTGCAATCAGTTCGAAAGTGTTATTCGGCTCGCATANGTCTTCGTCCTGCAATCAGTTCGAAAGTGTTATTCGGCTCGCATACGAGTGAAAATATAGTCAGAATTTTTCGATCAGTAACAAGAAATCTCGGCAAGCGTTGTATATAGCAAAGATGAGCTCGCTTTTCGGTGCTTGAACACCGTTTTTCATCAACAATGATAGTTCTCGATCAAATTCACATCCCTCAATCAACAATATGCAGAAACGAAGTAAGGCACCGCAAGTGCAAATCGCACTGTTTTATCCCATTCTATTGGCAGGTCTCTTGTCTTCGCACAAGTCAAAAAACAATCGCCTAATCCAATAAAAAATATTCACATCACCACGAAACCTTTCACACACGCGGATACCTAATTAGGGCAAGGAGCTGAATTTTGTACGGCGATACACAGTAAAAGCTAATATATTTTGCACTATTATTAAGCGCTTGTGCTCGAAAGAAGACAAAAAGTTTCCTAACCTCGTCGTCATCGACGCGATAGATATTGTCCTCAGGGTCATCGTCGACAATTTCATCATCGCTATCGGCTCTGCGGCGTTCACCGGTGTCCATACGGCGTTCACCGGTGTCCATAGTGGATTCCTTGCGTTGAGTCCACGCCTCGACAGCAGCTGCGATTGCTCGGCGCTCTTCCTCCTGCTCGAGAGGGACGAGGAGGCCGTCGTCGTCGTCCATGTAGCCGTAGTAGTCGGCGTCGATGTTCTTCATCATGTCGGCGCGGTTCTTCTTGGAGGCGTCGCCCGTGTCTGCCTTCTCGAATAGCTCCCGCACCCCCGGCAAGTCCTTCGCCGCTCCGAAGTACTTGTACCCCCTGCTGCCCGCTACTTCTCTGCCTGAATCAGGTGCAAAGTGAATATCGAGTTTAATGCCGCAATATAGCTTCTGTAAAGTTTTAATTTTTTGAACAGTAAATAGCGGAATATACACTTCAATCTGAGATGGAATTTTGAAAGACAGCATACTTGGAATGTAGAAGCAAAATATATTGAAGAAAAATGCAAGATTGAATTTTGAAGTATATTTCGCCCCTAAGCCAACGTGTGACAAACCATAGCCAGCCAAAACAGCTTGTCAACGCATAATTTCTGCGGTGAGACGTTATATCATACTAAGAAACATGGTCCATTTTTGAGTTATACTTACAAAAAATGTTAGCAGAACAATCTACGAAAGTTTGAATTTATTTGCCTCGTTAAGGCATCGCTGTAGTTAAAATAGGAAAACTTGGAAGTATAAACTGACCTTCTTTGTCGAGTAGCTTTGGAGCTATTCTGCGATAATCTGGCCCGCCTAACTCCTTTATTCGCGATTCCCATGCAAATTTTAACTTTAACTGCTTGTTGATTTCGTCGTTGAGGTCGCGAATTTTGAATTCGCCCAGACCGGCTAAAAGTGAACTGTTCGATTAGACATTACCGAACAGCTGTATTTAGGAGCCGCAAAGAGCCATTCTTCGCAGGGAATTGTAACATGAATACAGTATGGATCTTATAAACTCAATACAGCCCAGTGAAGGCAGGATATAAAAAGGCAAGAACACTAGTGCGATATACAGGGTGCCTCAGAGCTGACTAGTCATCCCTCAGCCAAATTACTCATACGGGTGGCTAGTTACTTCTAAGACACCCTGTATAACGGCGATCCCACAACGATGTGCGCACAGGCCAACTTGGTGCTACGGTATTCCCTTAGATCTCTCTTATACTATAAACGAAACAATTTAGAGTATAGGTAAGCCCCGGACAAGAGGGATTCTTTGCGGTCGATAAATACAATCGCAGATAAAAACACCGTACGATTCTGGATCATGGCAATCTTCTTCGCGATGTCCATGACGATCTCTTTTCGGAATCGTTCGGCATTCCTGACGTCGGTGCAGTCACGTGTGTCCGCCGGTCGACGTTGCTGAACAGAAACAAGTTTAACCTTAGATCAGTTTCATATCGCGTACTAATAAAGGTAGCACTTCTACTAATGTTAGAGAATAGCCGTAAAGTGCGCGATATGAAACCGACCCATTGGACCGTTACCATCATCGCTTTCTAAAGTTAGGTACAGTCAACTGCTTTTATAACATCGGTCAA
Organism: Plectus sambesii; assembly: GCA_002796945.1. Taxonomy (NCBI): domain Eukaryota; kingdom Metazoa; phylum Nematoda; class Chromadorea; order Plectida; family Plectidae; genus Plectus; species Plectus sambesii. The sequence continues at coordinate 50,854 of NIUQ01000375.1, forward strand.
GGGACCGGCCAAAGACCGACGTTATAAAGACAGCGACGTTATAGAGGCAGTTAGCCCTGTACAAAACATAGTACACGGGACCAGCCAAGGACCGACGTTATAAAGCCAGCGACGTTATAGAGCCAGGCGTTATAAACGCAGTTGACTGTAATTCACAGCTATACTTAGCGCTATGCATCATAATGGAGGAACTGCATAGCTTAAGAACAACTTAGGAGACTATTATAGTATCGGTGCTTTTTTCAATATAACAGACTTACCACTGGTCCTTTTGATTCTGATTCTTTCATTCGACGCCATCGGGCGAGCGCGGTCATCGCCTTTTCCGCATTTCGAGCCTAAAGATAATTGTTGTTAAAATTTTGTGAAAAAACGATTATTTATACAGCGAATATGGTAATAATAATGCCATTTATTTCCTCAGTTCATCTGATGCTCAATCACTTAGTTTGTTTTGCACGTATTTTACCTTTATGGCCACAAATTGTAGACATTCTTCAAACCGAGACTCTACAGATATTCTATTTTCACCTTGATAAGGACACTTTTCAATTTAGATACGTTTTTCGAAATTGCGCTATTTGATTGGAAAAGTGTCCTTATTAATGTGGAAGTGGTTTATAAGAATTTGCGATAGATATCAGAAATGGATTAATGTTCCAATAAGATAAAACCATAAAATTACACACCAGCTGCGATTCGCTCTAAGCAGAACTGTTTTAACTGATCAGTTGATTAAGAAAAGTTTAATCCTCCTATGCGTTCACAAGTTTGTGAAAGATTCGTACAAAATGCCCGAAATAAATAGAAATGCTATATTCTGTTCGAAATTTGAACTAGAGTTTAAGGAGCTCTTGCAAAGTTTCTTATTTGTTCGATATTCTCGGAAAGAACTTGGACTAAAAGCGTGCTTAACATAAGAATTGGTTGCTTATCAATTTCAAAAATTCAATCAAACCAAACAAGAAAGAACGGCACTTACCATGTTTTATACTTTGTGGTTGCTAGTGACGTGAAGTCGAGAGCAGGTTGAGTGCAACCAAGATTTGATTAAAATAAAAGTAAAATTGTGGACGTTTCTCAACTTTTCTACCGCAGAAACACAATTCACAGTCAAAAATGGACGGGACGATTATTTTCGTTGCGTGATCCTGTTTCAGGGATAATTGCTGGCTCCTTGCCAAACATTGGAACTATGCGAATAACAGAATGAAGAAACCTCATAACTCATTAGGTTCACGGCTCACTTCATTGAAGTAAAAGAGTTAGTTTTACGAGAGTGGTTTGAACAAAAGGTAAAATGAGTGATACGCCAGAAGGAAGCGGCCGAGGGAGCAGCAGCTCCGGCAGCGATCGGCAGCGAGAAAGCGACCGCCTTCGGTCGGTGGCAAGCAGCGCAAATACTGCTTCGCATTTCAACGATCGCCACACCGAGTATCACTGGGAACTCGACGAATCGTACGTTTCTTCTCCCTCTGATTAGTTACTTAGGCTTAGGCTACGTTCTGGCCGTTGAGTTAATTGTCCAGAGCGGATTTCGTTCACTAGATGAACTTTTTCTTCTTTAGAACTCGGCGAGCTTCAGTGGCCGCAACGAAGTTGTACGACCCGGGCGTTGGACCGCAGCAATGGCCGATCGTCTACCACCGCAACTATGACGTCAGTTTCGGCGGTATTGAGAAGCTGCACCCCTTCGACGCTGGCAAATGGGGCAAAATTTATCAGTTTCTCAAAGGTACAGTAGAGCTAGTTATAGTGCCACTTTAATGTGTATTAACATTGTATTTGTTCTTTATTTTCTTGAGGAAGTAGTATGCGCTAAGTGTGTGAGTTTATGCGCCGGCGCAATGGGCACTTGTCGAGTATAGCTATTGACAGTTTCCTGAAAAGTTAGTCCGTGAAGCCTATTTCGAGAGGCGTAATTCCTTCAAGGGTTGTGTTAGAGTAAGCGTAGCATCTTACATTAAAGCGAAACCCTCGTTACCATTAGAACCGGAGAAATATCTGCCCTTATTAGCTGCATGCGACAAGGCTACTTACCAATAAGTTAATTACTGCTTATATGGATGTTGCGCAGCCAGCTTCTCATGCGCATCTGAAAGAAATTTACGGCGAATTCTACAGAACTAATGACACACTGTACAGTTATAGCGATCGACTAAGATTCATTTGATCAGCCTATTGATTTTATGTTCATTTGCCAAGCAGTTGCATTCTGACCGCGCTCTTGCATTAGTGGAATTTTTATAGAAGTGATCTCTGAATAAGCGCACCCCGTTGAGTCCTAATAGCACCGTCACCTGCCCCAATATACCCACGAGAAAACTGGGAAAACAATAGCTATGACTGATCGAAGATCGACTTGAAAGAAATACATCTATTTATAAAATCTGCTTGCTTTCCTTTCCTCTTCGTGATAGAAGGAAGCAGCTCATGTGAGAACGTAGAAAAAAAAGAGGGACCAGTTTTCGAGAAGAGTAGTTCGTCAACGACTGGACACTTGTAAAACGATGTACAGGGAAATTCGTTTATAGCGGTTTCGGTTATAACGGCATTTCGTTTATACCGGTCAAGATTTTCAGTCCCAAAGCGTACTTTTCTATACAAATAAGTTCGGTTATATCGGTATTTCGCTTATACCGGTCAAAAGTTGCTGGTCCCCCGGTAACTGGTATAAACGAATTCCACTGTATACCATTTTCACTTTAATAGGGACATTTTTCGAACCAAGTCGGACACTTACAAATCAAACAGGACACTCTCCAAATCAAAAAGGACATTTACCATATTAATTAGACTATAAAAGTGTGCTTTTTGATTTGGAGAGTGCCCGACTTGGTTTGGAAAATGTCCTTAATGTCCTTAATAAAGTGGAAATGGTATAAAATAGGGTTTGCGGGAGGGGAAGAAATAGTACGGGGACGGGGAACGATTTGCACGGGATTTCCAATCGCGGGGACGGGGAGGGATGTGCCACGGGGGGAGGGGATAATCCACGGGATGGAGAACGGGGAAATTACGGGGAAAAAACTCACGGGATATCCCCGTTTTCGGGACGGGGGGATTTCCCATGCAAACCCTAGTATAAAACGATGAATGACTTATTCAGACGCTAAGATGGTGACGGACACCACGACGGTGCGTCCGATGGAAGCCTCAGGCCGAGATCTCCGGGTTGTACACACGGAAAAGTACCTCAAGAGCCTCAAATGTTCCTGCATCGTTGCCGGCATCATCGAAGTGCCGCCGGTCGCTTGCCTCCCCAACTGTCTTGTTGATCGATAC
>NIUQ01000376.1:0-52380 GCA_002796945.1 Plectus sambesii
GGGCGGTCGCAATTTATCAGTTCATCAGTGTCCTAATTGCTCCGTTTGTATACGTCATCGGCAATCAGTGGGAATCGAACGAATCGTGAGCTGTTCCGACAATTCGCATCTTTTGACGATCATATACTTTTTAGACCGCAATCACCATTCGGCTGGGTTTTGATTGTGTTCTGTCTCGCGTTCGCGGTGTTGATCCTGCTGATCATGGGACTGCAGAATAACAAACCATTCCTCATTCTTCCGCATCTCATTTTGTGGGTAAGGACATATTTCTGCGATGCCCGAATTACGCACCCGTCGAGTGAAGAAGCAGTCAAGTGCAAGGAGGTTTAAGTTTCATAGCGCGCAGAGTCAAAAAGGAATTGCAGCAGTTTCTGTGTCAGTGGCGAGGCATTACCTGCGAGAGTGTCGGCTACCGAAAACGACAAACATATTTAGCGCTGCATTGAATCAAAAGGACCTCTAAAATGTGTTAAATTTCGTTACAGTATGCGAAGTTTTTTGCATTTTAGCCTTTTTTGGAACTTAGGATCAAGCCCACGAGATTTATGAAGTGGGCCGTCCCAACTCGATTATTGAACAACGAGTATCGATATTTCACGAGCAGTTTTAGAGTATACATACACCAATGCACCTGTAGATCACGCACACAAAAATACCGCTCACTCTCGATGTATATCGTTTAACTTTTACTTTGAATTGTCACTCGTTCAATACTTTTCTGCATGCAAGAAGATTTCTTATAGCATGGAACAGAGTGACATGAATCCTGTACATCGAAAGTGCTCCTAAAATTATGCAATTTCAGGGCCTCTATGTCACGATCTTCGTCATTTATTCCCTTTCATGGCTGTTCAGCAAGAGAGGATCTTACATCCTAATGTCAATATTCATCATTGTATTTTTCGTTGCGCTGGTATTGATCGAATGCCGCTGCTTCCTAGAACTACATAAGAGATCGAAAAAAGTTAGCGACACCAAAAAACCGATAATGACGGACAGAAGTGCTCCAGTAATGACATATGCGTCCCCGTACTAAGAGAAGACGCCTGCTTGGTTTTCCTGATAATATTTCGATGTCATTATACAGTATAACCTGAATTTGTGTACCCCAGATAAATGCAGTTTTCTCCTGTACTTAATATCCTTAACACATCCGGATAGGTGCAGGAACCGAATAAATGCAGCTTTTAACTCGATCCTGAGACGCTACATTTACCCGCTCTTGATCGAGTAAACGATTGTGTTCAGATTTTGAGCAACGTCATCGACTCCAATAAAGCGGATAATTTCACTAGAAATACTTTTGTTGATAATTCGATTGGATTATACATGAAGCGCACAAATGCACGTAGCCACAGGATTGTGTTTCACGCCAGAAGAAGCCATCACGATGGCGACTCATAGTCCGACATAATCGACCAAAACAAAATTTTTGAGCATTATTTTAATAGGTTGTAGCTTGCTGTAGAACAATCGCGGCTGAATCCACACTGCGGTCTTGACGTATCTTGTGGGACGCGTGAATAATAATTTAATTAGCGATGCAGCTGAATTCAAGATAAACAGGTTTTTTTCTAAACGATGCTCGATGTGTAGCACATTAAGTCTCTGAAGGCAGTAGCGAAATGTATTCTATTAAGCATGCGTGAGCTCGCTTAGGTTCAATCGTATTTCATTCGTTATCTGTCGCTCTGTCACGAGCGGGTGGCGACTGGCAAAGTCAGCGTCTGCGGCTTGCGAGTATTGAATACGAGTACGTGAGCGTCGATATCGTCTATATTCCTGGCACGCAGTTAATCTTTAGCTCGCGAAACAGCTGGAAAGCGATTTGCATTCTGATCGTGTAACAGAGAGATTGTGCCGATCGCCGTGTGACTCGCTCGGACTGTTTCTTGATCTCTCGTATCGTCGTCGTAAGACGGATAGAGGATGATTACTGAGCGGAAATAATTATTGAGAGAGTCGTGTTAGAGATTTAGTTATTATGATGAGGAAAATATGCGACGGGCATCGTCCCGCCGACAATCCGCCCATGAACGTTGGATCTTCAACACTTTCGCAGTGCCATTATGCGCCAGAACTGCGCCCTTGATGGGGTTCCATATATTTCCCCACAGGGTTAGCTCTAATTGTTTGAAAGGAAGCACCAACCATAGCTTGCCGATAGCGACGCTCGCTTCTCTCAGCTTTGAAACTGAATCCAACGAGCGTTAGAGAAAATGGTTGCATTGATGAACGTTTGCCTTTTTGTATTGGCCGTCCTGTCATTGATATTGTACGTGGCTATCATTGCTTTGCTCATTCAACGACGCAACCAAAAGAACTTCGATTCGACATTCTATAAAATATTTATTTCACTCGGACTTGTCGACATATTCCAACTCGTCAACTCTTATTTAACATTGCGTTGTCCAATGTTCGGCCTGTTTCCGACCTTCTATTCCAGTGACTTTGCTGGATGGTTGGCTAAATACGCTTGTTTCGCTGTTTGGTATTGTATCTTTGGTCAGTTTATTGGCAATCTTCTAATGGCCGTCAATCGATACATTGCGTTCAAATACGTTAGCAACAGCGATACGGTAAAGTATTATTGCTTCGTAATAATCGGACCCTTTTTTCTCAATCTTTCCCACTTTTCAGTTTTTTTAGAAAGGCACTGCTTTTTTCTCTGTACCAAGGAAATTGGCCGCATTAGCTTTAGAATTTTTGTGAAAAAGGAATCTTGCAAAAAAGCGTGATATGATACCGCAACTCACATCTTTCCTAAACTGTGCCAATAAGGTGTCTGACATTTATCAAAACTTTTGCATTTTACCACCCAAAAATGGAAGGATAAATGATGCAGTGTGTACAAATACGGCAAGCGCCGCCCTCACTTTTCAAATTTTTGAACTGTGTTCGACGATTAAGCATCTTTGGTCGAAGAGCGGGAAATTGCGAAACACTCGAGCATATTCAATTAACTTATTGTCGAGCCTTTCACAACCAATTAATATTCCTTTGCACCATTCAGCTGTGGACGCCATTCGTAACGAGAGCTGCGTGTGTAGCACCATGGGTGTTGCCTATTCCGTTCGCGTTTCACTGCTTTTTTCAAGATGCTAATTACATTGCTATGTTCAACAAACAAAACGAAACTATCGGCTACTCTCTGCAGCTCACAGCACAGGCATACCAGGTTTGAAAGCATTTCAATCGCTCCCACTGTCAATAACGATCCATGCCTTTTTCCGACGCAAGTATGACAAAAAGTGACGCTAGACGCCGTAATTAACTTGACGATAATAGTAGTTCATCTAAAGTGCAATAAGATTCCGTAAAGGATGTGCGTGTGGGAGGAGGAGAAGAAATTTATTGAGTCCTTGGTCGTATCATAATACAATTTACTCTTATTGTTAGCCATAAAAAATACTTGAAACTTTCGCTGAACGAATAATTTTTTCCTTAATCAATATTCGATGATAATCAAAATATGCGCTAAAGGCCATTCTGACCATTTGCAGAGGCGTCCTATCGCTTAATGAGCCCACTTTTAGCGTTGAATACTGCGCGTCTGTGCTTTTTGGTCGCCTCTTTATGCTGTACGGGATAATCAGCAATGCTTCTAAGTTATTAACATAGTTACTTTCGTAAGATGGAGATAATTATAGACAATGCTCAAGAAATAAACTCAATAATCCAAACTTTCAGATAAATACGGTTGTGGGAAAGTCATTTGTCTCTATAGTGACTGTGATTACGGGCATACTGTACACCGGGGCTATAACGAATATGAGGAAGTTGAGGAATATGCAGACGATGTCGGGGAAAAAGAAAATCCGTGCCGAGACTCGAATGCTCTGCTGCGCGCTCATCATATTCCTCACTATGTGCACTTACACGGCGTATCAACTGCTCACACTGGTGATAATATACAGCGGACGGATGGATTTGTTATTGTTTCTGTACGACTTGTGGTATATTGTTGCGGATCTTTTCACTTTGATCAATCCTTGGTCAATGATACTGCTCAGCGGAAGCGTTCGCCGGGCTCTGCTTAAATCGGTTAGATGGCGCAAAGAGGACTCAAGTAATCCAGCTTCCTCTTCTTTGGTCTGAACACTTTGAAATCCTGGAAAGACCTTCGAAGACTATGGAAATTGCTACTGTTTGCGCAAATGGCTGGGTACAGTGACTCTCCGAGGCGTCTTCCCATATAAAAGAAACATCACAACGACAGCCTGGGGCCAATTTCATAAAACTCATGTGAATGTGAAATGTGGAAAAATGCTCACATTTCTGCACTGTCATCACACATTTTCACATATCTCCGTTTCATAAAACTGGTGTAAATGTGAAGTGTTAAGGTGAAATGTAGCTGTAGATACATCCGACATAATCACATTTTTCTCTGTTTCGGTTTCATAAAACTAGCTGTTTACATTTAACAGTCACATTTCACACCAGTATTTTACATGGCGAAGTAGGGATGTAGACTGAAATTTAATGTTACATTTCCAATTTTAAACGACGTAAATGTTGATTACACGGCAATCAGGTGGCAGATACTAAAGAAAGACATTAGACTGCGCTTTCGGATATAAAATAATGCGATTATTTTGTAATTCTTCAATTGTTCAAAGTTTACGTAACTCATTTCATTGGATAATGGTCACACTACCGTCTTTAAGGCCATATCAATTTAGGGCAAATTTCATATTTGATAATGGTGTACCGTACTTTGTCAATCAAAATTATATTTAGCGCATTAGGACTCAAATCATCTAACGGAGCAAATGCGAAATTATGGAGCAAATGTAATTGTAGCTACACTTGCACATTTTCCTTTATGAAACTGATAAATGTAAACATGTGAATACAACCGATGTAAACTGTGAAATGTCATCACATTCACATTAGTTTTATGAAATTGGCCCCTGAAAGTGGGTTTCAGTCGAGCTCATTCCAGCGCTTTTTCAACCTCTTTCAACATACTACTCAGTAAAAGGATTGAGTGTGAAAGGAAGGCGAGGAGCAGATGTCACGGACACCCCCTATAATTGCATCAAAGACAGCCGGTATTCGAGCAGGTCGCCGAGTTTCAGTCGAAATGACTCGCCGAGCAATCGCGCTCGACTGGAGGCACAATGCCGGATTATTTTTACTCGCCCAATTGTTGTTGACAGGGATGCCATGCAAATGAGTTTGCCATGTCAGCGACTCTTTGTCCCTGATCGATCGCTGGAACTTTTGCGCTGTGACGCGGAATAAACAGTGTAATCATCGTTATAGTATACACGGATATCGAAGATTAGTAAATTTCGTCGAACTGATAACAAATTCGTACATACAGCCAAACTCAGGAACATGATTGGCAGTGGTCTCGATGTCAACTGAGCGATTGCTTTACTTTTTCTTGTAATCAGTTGAGCCAGAATAGAAACGATACCCGCCTCCGCAAAACACACACAATAACATGAAACGACGGGTTCTTTCACGCCAACGCCTTTCTTCAGTTTGCCGGAAATCCGCGCGTCGACCGGCGTGACGCGAAACTCGCCTCCCTTTCACACTTTCAATGATATCAAGAGTCGAAGATTAAACATTATAAGTTAGTGTCATCGACCAAGCATAATAATGTTATGAATCAAATGAAAAATGGCACGCATCTGACGTTGACATGACGTGCATCTGAAGTTGGCCAACAATAATGAGCTTCATATTTTCCGCGATACAGCAAGTCGATCAGTGAACTCACTGCTGTAGAGGGGGGTCGAATGTGAAAGTGTGCGTGACAGGCACTGAACACTCGCCCAATCGATAGCGTCGTCTTTCCTTCGGATATATTTTGCAATATGTGGCTCAGCTTGCATGCAGCACTGCAGTCTTCATGCGACTTTGTTCATCCTTTCCCTTGCATAAGCTACCTGCTTCAGGAAATATGACGCTCAAAATGCCAAATCCCATCAAACCGTATTCAATTTTGAAATAGATTTATTAATGTATAAACTGAATAAGTTAGACAAAGCCAAGAAACGATCACATTCTGACATCGACAATGCCGCAACACCAAAGCTGAGGAACAGTACAAGTCAAGACGGTCAAGCCAGCAAAAGCCGATTGAGATTTTCTCTCGAGTCGTTGCCGGCGCAAAGAACACTGTCAGATAGACAGAAATCTCGACCGTAGAATCACAACAACCAAAACAGTGTGAACGCAGTGCACGAAACGTAGCGTAAAGGGCATAGAATAGTTCGAATCAAAGCAGCCAAAATTCACAGAATAAACTAGTAATGCTCACGCGATTCGACCGACTCGTTTGCCTTGGAGGAATAATCTAAGTCATAGGGGTGATTGCATAGTTGAATATCTGCGGTACGTAAACTATACACCAAAACTACAATCCAGATGGATATGGGTATAATACACCATGGGTAGAGCATTTTAAGCTCATCATAGCGTCTTTTGAGGACAAATCAAATGATGAAATTAAATCATCAGTATCTTCTTTAGGTTTGCTCAGCTCTCAATCCAAAGCTTTGACCTAAATTATACGCTAAAGCACCCATATGCAAAACTTATGAGTATCGATTAAATTTGGCATTTATTATGTGTATCGTCCTCGTGTACCCACAGGATAAGCTAATGATCGTCAAAGGCCAAGTAAGCATTACTAATTCAGTTTCAAACATCATTTTCTTCGGCTTTCACCGCTGCTTCGGTTACTGTAGGCACCGTTACAGAGAAGTCGCGATTCGCTTCAGGACTCGACGGCTGTGACTTTGGAATGGACAAGTCAACCGATGGGTAGTTGCGAGTAAAAGAACGAACTTCAGTCATGAACTCGTCTGTTTCTCTGCAAAACGAATGTTTCAGCAAAAAAATAACTGAGCAAGGAACGCCTTTTCATTATTGAGATGGCCTTATTCATTCGCATCGCTTGCTATTCTGATTAAAGAGAAATTGAGAAGCCAGTATTTCGTTTGTAAAACTGCTGCATAAATAATGTGAAAGCGTTTCTGTCAGTTCAAAAACATACTTCGTAATCCTTTCTCGAAATTCGTCGATGTTAACAGCCATTGTTTTCTGTTTTTCGATCAGTTCTGCTAGTTGTTTCGCAGAGTTTTCCATGGACTTGATAGCCTGCAACAGAGATCAAATAATTATAGAATAGAAGCTGAAAAAACAGCGGTTGTTTGCTTATAATTTGTTCTCCCTTGCTGAGAAAATGTTCCGAGTCTTTAAAGGTAATAGCGAATAACTAAGCAGTGAAAAATCTCCGAAGCTAAACCCGACATAGATCAATCCACACGTCAGGGGATACATAGGAAAAAGTCTATAAGTTTCATCCCGTTGGGGTCCACCATAGGCGGCAATATGAACGTTACAATAATCTATGAGCACCAAACAATCCATTGTAACAACAAAAAAGAGAAATTTATAAATATGTTCAAAGCGTGAGGAACCTGATTGCAGCCGCAATTGGACTCGGTCAAAGGAGGCACTTGATTGCCGGATGTGTAGGCTTCGAATTCCTCCTTGGGCATGCGCAGACTGTCGGCGTTCATATTCTGAACAAACTGCAGGGCGCAGCTCAGATTCGTAAAGTAATAGCCTAAAGATAAAGAGAATGAAAATTCGCTAAAAATACACGCCGACTGGACGCAAATAATGTTATAAAAACTCGCTTAATTAGTAACGGTAACGTTTGGTTGAGTGAATACATGTAAATTCAATTTAATTATGCGCATATTTCAATCCTATATTTTATCAATTTTGTATTTTGCCCTTGTTTATCCTATTAGTTTTATATGTCATTTTATAATATATTACTTCGGCAGTCAAATACGTATATAAGAGAACTAACGGCCTATAAATGTAAACCAAGATACTTCCGAACTACAAAACAAATACATTTGCTCTCAACGACAAAAAATCAAGTCCTGAACTTTATTCTTTCATGATAGAGACAATAGATATCTGCCGGTGACCTTTAGATTGTACAAATGATAGAATTTGCAAATAAGAGCAGATGGATATGAGAAAAATATTAGAGTTAGCTTGCATTATTTTATTATCTGGGTTCTGCTGTATATTCTAACATTTTAAGCGACGGATTACAATCCGAACTGCACAAGCTAGTTATTTAAAAGCTAAAAATTTACTTTTAATAATTCAAAATTACATTAGGAGGATTAAGATAGAAAGCATAATAATATGCAAAAATGAGGCTCAATTTTCGTTGCGGAAGTCAATTTCACGCTGGAAAAAGAGTGATTACTGGATAAGAATAAGAAGACACACCTGACTCGCCGCTCATGACGCGTGTAGGCAATGCGAATCGACTGATAAACTTGAGATTGGATTGAATCAGGGGCGGATTTCCCTTCAGGATCACAAAAATCAGTACCGGCAGGAACTCGTCCGCGCTCGCTGGTGCGCCTGAAACAGGTTGATTGCTAAGGCAAGCAAAAGCCGATGATATCATAAATTAGGATACAGAATTATATTTGTTTACATCATTACAACTTTAATATTGACACTTTCCGATTCAAAAAAGAACAATTTCATTCTGATTTGACTTGAAAACGTCCTCATTGATTGGAACGTGTCCTAATTAAAATGTTAAATATTCCAACAGAGTCACTGCTGTTTTATGAGAAAATAGTAGTTAGAGCGATTACCGCTTCCATGGCCCCTCAAGCAAGAAAATCTACCAAAATGAAATATTTTTCAAGCTGCGAGCAATTACATTTTTAATCTGAGAAAATTTCATTGCTAACAGAGTTCAACGGTCAAGAAGAGTACTACTCTCACCCCTTAAGTAGCTAAATTACGCATAAACTAAATAATGAACAATGCGATAGCTTCGCATTATTCCTGAAAGACAATGAAAATTGCCGTACCCGAGCGACTGTCCTTGAGTGCTTCAAAAATACTCTTGCTGCATCGAATGAGACATTCCAGTTTGTCGGCAGTCCCTCGTCGACTGTTTATGTCGATTATTTCAGTAATCGCATCGTCCATACGGTCGCGTACCTAAAACAACCCTCTGCTGCTGGTTCATGTCACACACACCATCAAATTCGGTTACTATAACTGTTTTCATGACTAAATTTAAGAATGATCCATCTAAAGCACGACTCAACCTTGTCATATATTCGATTTTGATAAATCTATACCATTCACAAAAAATACCTTCTTCTTTTATATACTACAATATAGGTCTTTCATCATAATTCGTCCACATTGCATTTAATTAAAACGCAATTTTGACGAAATGGAAAGCAAAAATAATAATGAAATATCCTGCATAGCAAATTTCGCATCCCTTTCGAATACGTCCAAATATACTAAATATTGCACACTGGAAAGCCCATCACGATTTAACCAAAGCCGAAAGTACCTTTTCATTTGAATAGTCCAAATTGGTTTCGAGAAAGCCGGCAGTGACCCAGTGAAGCGACCGTATTCGGTCCTGGAGCGAAAGGTCGGCAACTTCTTCATCAGTCCTGAAATTGAGCGATTAAAAAGTTAAAGAATTTGCTGCAAACGGAAAACTGCTGTACTTTGCACAGAAGAGCACGGGGTAAGTGCGCACGCAAACATACTGTTCAACTTCCTGCATCACTTCTTCCGGTGAGACCTTGGCGTTAATATCTGCAACATACTAAACATTTTTAACACGTCGCTAAGCAGAACGGATATTCACAGCTACAACAGACAGTGATATATTGAATTGATAATTGACTGGCATAGTGATATGACCTATTTTTAATGGTTGCAAATGAAAATTAACATATAGAAGCCTACCATTCATAAGCGGATGCTTGTTTAGGCGATCAGTCATCACTTGATAAAAGTTTTGTACCAACTCGGATAGTTCGTCGATTTCGATATGTTGATGCTGAAAGAAGTGGAAATAGAGGCATAAAAATATATTTAGTATTTGCCTATTAATTACAAGAAATCTGAGACTGAACGAGGTAAACTGCTTCCAATGTCGTGCTAAAGTATCATCGAAAAGATTGCGGACATATCACTGAGAGAGCACCATTAGAGGCCAAGGAAGTAAGATGAAAAGAACGAGTTAGCAAAGCTACTGCTTGCATCTTGCGCTTGAACCTTTTCAAGACCAAAATGTTACTTTCTCGTATTTTGGAATAAAAATTACGATTAATGCTTGTCTTATAAAAGAGACCCAAAGTATCAATATGAATCTTATGAAATGAGAATCCAAAACTCTGTTAATCAATTTGTAAATTTCATAAGTTTGAATTCAAATATCTAAATAACCTGACTGAATGATATGCGCACTGACCGCGAGTATATTGTCGATAGCGTGCTGTGTTTGACGGCTGATATCGTGGGCAAGCGACTTGGGCATTCCGTGCAGGAAGCTCAGAAACTTCTCACGAGCCTGCTGACTCTCGCCGCTCAGCTGACGCGATCGAGGTGTCTGGTCTTGCCTATGCTGTTGCTGTCGGGCGACCGGTGAAGGAGATCCTTGCTGGTTCGACGAATCTAAAAATGTTAGCACATCACATGGCGAGAATTGTGGATAGGAGATGATTCAAATACAGGACGCCCTAGAAGTAACTAGTTACCCCCTTCAGACGTATTTAGGCAAAGGGGGTGCTTAGTTACTTCTACGACATTATGTATAATGTTGCCTGTTTGAATAACAAATCATTACTTATGGATATGAATATCAACTGCATATGGCGATTCTTCTAAATGAAAAAACCATGTTTATTAAAAAAGAATACTCTCATCTTATAGTGTTTGAGCATACTAAAAATTAGTCAACAGGGGAGTTAGTTGAGCTATTTCTGCGATATTGTCAGTTTCATTGCAGTAACAGACACCGAACACATTTTTTTCCTGGTAAATAAACCTTTTAAACACTAAAATTCACTTGAATCACAATGGATTAAAATTAAATGCGTGCTTTTGTCTAATAGAATCCTTTTAATATCTTGAAAGAAGTGAAAGCATAAGATTCAGTAAACGCGCTGTTGCACACGAACATAAATCTCTCAGCTGAGTGCAAAAGTCATAAACATAACGTTACGTCGAATTATTCCAGCGAAGGCGCAAAATAATGACAAACCTTTTCGCAAAAGAGACCGGAAGGTCGCAGAAGCTCGCCGATCAGTTGTTTGCTTTCGCGCTTCAAACTTCTCAAAGCTAAGTAGCGATCTAAACATGAATCAGGTTATTCTCTTGTATCATTATTATTATTAACGTCTGATGATTGTTCAATTTGCAGATTTCCTTGAATCTGTGTTCAATGGTTAATGCTTGGCTCGATTTCATGTTACTAAGCGAAAGGTGTTGACTGTGAATTAAAAGGTTTTTACTTATTCTTGGCTTAGATGCTCATCCCTCCGTGGGTCGGGGAACTGGTAGCAGCTTCGCTGCAAAAATGTTCACACTGCCAACATCCCGGTGACAGGAATGCGACGGCCGACCGGATATTCTACTGTCGCATCCATATGGCTAGTTCATACCCACCAGCAAAAAGCGGACCCTGCGAATAGCGCGATAAACGCTAAAGAAAATGTTACCTATTCTTGGCGTAGTCTTGTTTTCGCTTCTCCTGCATCTCTGAGACACGCCAGCACTGCGAACAGAGTCCCTTCGACTGCGGGGTGCCATAGTAGCCGCAGCCGTTTTTGCAAAGAAAGTCTTGCTCAGAAATCTGCACTCGAATTCTCTTGTCACCTTCGCTGCCTGCCTCTGCCGACATCTTTCACTAAACAACTCAGTCACCTTCACATTTGTTTCAAGCACAGCAGCTACGCAACTTCTCAAAGTAATCGTCATCGGTATTCAAACCGCTTCGTTTTTCACCACAAAATAACTGTTTCAAATGACTTTATTTATAGCCTCACAGTGAAAACACGTGTTCCTTCAATGCAAGAATGAAACATTAGCTTCTTCGGTTGAATATTGAAGAGAGAATGTGGAGAATGCATCAACTTGTCTGTACAGCCTTTCGTACTGAGAGTAGCAGCTTCCATCCAAGTATACGCGGTCGTTTCAGTTGCTGTTTCTCATAGTCGTCACCAATGCTCTTTTCGGCAAGCGCTTTGACACACGTGAATACAGCCAAGGGAGGACATTTTTGCTTTCATTCATCATCTATTCGCATCCACCCATCGAGGCTGTTCGACGAACTTCAGTTCGATTTTCCATCACTTTCACGATGAAGCAGGACACTTCTTGGACGTGTTTCTCTCAACATAAATCAAAATCAACGTATTTCCTCGCAGAACTTTAACAAATAGCTGTTGAAATATTCGTGAGACTGAACACTCGACGACGTCGTCATCTTCAAAACGGAATTAAACAATATCAAATCGTCGCGATGCGCTTTCGACCTCCCTTCTTCCTCCATCCTTCGGCTTCTTCCTCTGACCATTATGACTCCAACAAACTCTAGCGTCAAAAAGAAGAGTCAAGTGTGGTTACGAATTCACTTGAATATCATATGTGGCATATTCATGAGTCAAAACTCACAAAATGTGAGTCACAATTTATTAATCTCGAGCAAGTGGGGCACGAGTAGACCAGCACAAGGCGCTGGACAGATAACCGGTTGTGATTCCGGTAATCGCTGTGAGAACCAATCGCCATTGTATGCAATCGGTCCTGCCGATAAAATTTCATCTTTTGTTCCGCCGTAGACAACGTTTTGCCTATTTTTGACGAGACATGCAATAAGATAAGGGCCTTCCGGGACTGAAGGGGCCTCCTTGTTCAGGACTGTCGTCAAAGGGCCGAATTTTAGGGGCAATTTATCAGCCGCGGCTTGCGTTATGCTTCCTTCTCGCTCCTCTACCCTAATGTTCTGGTCCCATTATTTCATAATTCCAATTTTATGAAAACAACATGCACTAAAGGTTAAAAGCCACCGAAATGAAGCGGCGCGCCACATCGAGTCTTCCCACTTTGACTTTATTTGCATTCTTTGATCTGCCTTCTCACCAACACACGCATATCGCGCGCTCATATAAATTGTATTCATTACAAACTTGTAACAACTCACCACCTTGTTGGCTTATCATCGTTAGCCAGAGGTGATATTCCGTGACCATCTATCTAGTTGCCTTCTTCTGGCAAGCGTACTTCAACACACAATATGTGCTGCATCACCGTAAACAATAGTGTGTAAGCAATTCGTGACTATGTGAACGTCACTTTATTTTTGGTAGAGCACGTGAGAAAGTAAGGCATTATTGCACAAGCGTTGCTCTTTTAAAGGGAATTTTCACCATAAATTGACATCTGATATGGAGTCAAGTCAAGCTTGGTGTGTGATCATAACTGCGCTTTTGATTTTTTCATATAGACAACTTGAAATTTTCAAATTTCTCCTCTAAAATCTAGGTATTTTTCATACAGAACTTATTTCTACAACTATGTTTAAAATGCTGCCAAAGATAGTTTCTGATCACAATACGAAAAAGCAAAAAACCATTTGGCCCATTCAGTTTGACATATTCCCTCAACGAAAACTACTCACAATATACAGTGTTTCCCCATGTTTTGCATTGCGGTGACTTTTTGAGAGATCAAAAGCGACACAAGAAACTAGTTCGGCTAAAAGTGAACGATGATCAGTACACTTGGCCTGACTTGACATTGTATCAAAAATTAATGCTTGGCCGAACTTTCCCTTTAAGCATTTTCACATATGAGAAGCACATTTACAGTTATATTGCATCACCAATGAAACATAGACGAGAAGGAAGCAAATGCTCGCTGGTGCTATACTCTGACCGCCGTTCTCTGCTGCTTTCGATTTGTAGAACGAGTTTGCGGTCACGATTATCGCCCTTGCAGTCGTCGAACTGGAAGAAACTAAAATTGAGGCACGGCAGCATCGATTGCTCTTATTTTTCAAATTATCCAGTTGTTTAATGAATGAATCAAGTTTAATGGGAGTGCAATTGATTCAAAAGATTTACTCAAATATATATATACCCTTCCCTTTTAAATTTAACAAGTCTTATTGATTGTTTTGCTTTCTCAAAGTGTTCGACGTCTTCTTCGCCAGATGCAAAGCTAAGAGGAGGGAGGGTGAAATCTGCTCACATTTCGGAACCACTCGGTTGTTCAATACCCCCCTCCTCGTTAGTTCTTGCTTCACGCTTTTCTAACTCCATAAACCTTTCTATGCTTGCTTAAATGGTCTGTCTTTGACTGGTCCGCCTCGGTGACCTTTGCTATTCGAATAATCGAATAGGCCGGAACAGTTTATTTCTCTATTTAAGAGTGAGAAAGTGTTCATAGGACATGGGAGTTTAAACTGGTGCATCTCTTTCAAAGGTAAAACCTCATTTCTATTAAGAATTTGAATGCCTTAAAACTCACTCGAGCGATATTCGAGCGTGAAATTCATGTGGATGAATGCTTCGGCGATGATCGGCAAGACGTTCGTATCGGTTCTGTACACGTGGCCTCGGTTGTCTTCCTTGCAACAGTGGCTGCAACATTGTTGTACAGTATGACTCTGGATACAGTGAAACATATGATTTGCTAAGCAGAGAAACGGATTTTTGGTCCCATGACGGAACTGAATTTTGAACGCTACTGTCCCACTTAAGAGCGATTTTTACGTGAAAGCGCTGTTGCAATTAGTTGTGGTTCCTTAAGGACAACATAAGATCCCACAACGATAGGATAACTTTGCAGTAAGAATATCATATACCCATTACAGCGTCCCGCTTCGGCGTGCTCCACCCTATATCGACAAAACTTTCACTGTTACACATGCTAAAAATGGCTATTCTGAGCATTTTATAGAGATACAGAGACAATATATGTGATGCGCAGCATTTGGAATGGCCTCAACTGCCGCGATCGTTGCCGTGAATGATACAAAGTTAAAATGAAAAGTTTCAATCATTTTAGCTTACCGGTAACCAGTTGGCTGAACGTTACGACGAGTTTTGACTTGCAAGGCATTGTGCGCGCAACCGGAGTGACATCTCGCGTTGAGCTCAGTTATTCTCATTTCGATTCGATCGTCAATGGGAGCCTATGGAAAGGTCATATTAGAACAAATGAAGCTTCAACACAAAACAAATATGGTAAACGACTGGGTTGGAGAATTGTTTAAGCAGAAATATTGTAGACTCACCAACCTTCTTTGATGCTTTGGTTAAGGTCTAGCCTCGCGTAGCTAATTTGCTTACCGCTAATCTAAACTTTAACCTTAGCCCAAGGCCTACACCAGGTCTAAGCATGAAGAAGACGATTAGCTTGATAAACCTTGTGCATGAATCGTGAATCCCGTGTTATACTCTAATAATTTCCTGAACACACGAAAAATGTTGTCATTACCCTCCTGCTCGATATTTAATGACATTATGCTGTGAAAATCACTTACGATAATGTGCCAGGTACAAACGCTGGGGAAAACGGTTTTGCTGCCGCCGATCTCGCCGTAAAGCTCTTGCCAAGCGTCAGTGGCGTGCAACTCGCTGCCGCAGTTGGCGTTCTGTGCAGGCTGGCGTTCGTTGCATGACTCGCCGCCGAAGCCCGCCGGGCAGATACACTTCGAGCAGTCGTTCGGATTCGGATAACCGCCTCGACTGCACTTAATCGAACTACGTTTGCATAGAGCTGAAACATGTTTATTACAGTAGAGATTTGCTTAACAGTCATATACTCTTTCAACCGTTTTCAATTCTGCATGTATCTGTGTCACCTCTTCACCCTCCTGCACGGGCATCTGCCACAACATCCCACTTACTCTCTTACTAAATATGTTAAAGTATTCGCAGAAAGGACGGGCAAAATGATGTTATTGGACACAATTACATGTAACCCTATTTCTCAGTTTTTCTTTTTGGATACGCCAGCGAATCTTTTTTGCATTTATCTGCCTCGTATGACGCTCAAGCCATCCCTTGAAGAAGACGCTGGGTCTGCTTATTTCGAGCGCCAACTTGTGATCATTGATAATGGGTTAATGGTAATAACACAGAGTTCGCCAGAAGCATACCAAGACATCCGTAGTGGCGGTTCATTTCGAGAATGTCGAGGAAGGTGGGGCCGGTTCGTTGACCCATGCTTTGCAGGTAGAGTGGATCGAGCGGGATGATAACGGGCACGTTTCTGTCCACTGCGAACGAAGAGCTCGAGTAGCTCATCACACTACCGTACTCGTAGGGAATGCCGTAAAAGTTCATGTCGGTGGGCGAACCGACGTCAAAATTTCTTGCCATATCTGGCAGCACGTTAGTCAGATTGACCGACAGGAAGTCGTCACGGTCATAGCGCGACTGCTCGTGATAAAACCCGAGCGCATGGGCGACTTCGTGACTGGTTATGCCAAGCTGGAAATCAAACCATTTTTATTTGCTGGAACATTGTGACAGAATTGTTTAATAATCAGTTATTTGTTATTGGATCCGAAGAATATTAATTAAGAAGGCGCAAGTGTGAGGAGTACGCGGCGATTCATATACGATATTAGAGTTCATTGAGATGACTCGTAACGCAACAAGCAGTCAATATCTCTACATCACTTCATTTCGAATTATTGAAATGGCCCAAATTTTTTCCATTCAAATAGCTTTTGTCCTTAACAATAGGGTTTAGTGGAAGAAAAACTTCAAACCCCTACATATTCGCAACCATCGCCGATCGAAACTTCCTGCTGTCCAGTAATTCGACCGATGTTCGAATAGCAGCCTGCACCGTTGATGAATTTGAGCGAGTCCTCGCCAGCGGCGTTATATTCGAAGCTCACGCAAGTGTAGTCTTGCCAGTATTTCAGTGCATTTTCTATCGCCGTCTTCTTAATTGGAGCTGTAATAAACAGCAATAATTAGTTTTTGACGTGATTCTAAGAGCCAGTTGCATAATCGTTTCCTAAAGGTTTCTGTTTTCCAGGGCCCTATTTCACGAAAGCTCAGATTCGGAAATCTGTGATTAGTTGGCTGAGCGTCATATCTTAGATACGGGGTCATACACGGCATAAGTGTTCTACTCAGCCAACTTATCACAGATTTCCGAATCTGAGCTTTCGTGAAATAGGGCCCAGGTGGGACAGTTATTTCATCGATCAATGGGACACGTATTATAATCAATGTCATTGGCTGTGTCATAAAAATCAGTGCTCTAAAGTTGTTCATAAACTGAAGTCCGGTAGCAAAAATGCCAATCTTCATTTATAGTACAATGTTCTAAGTGATTACTTGGCTGAAAAATTCAGTAAGATATCATAAAGCTAGGATATCTTAAGTTGTAAACAACTTCGGGAAACAATCACGTTGTCACAGTCTAATGCCAAAAATATCTTTCTGGTTATGAGCACAGTACTGTTGCTTGTGGAATATAGGAATAAAATAATCACATTGTGGTAATACAGTATCTTATGACCTCGCTTTTTTAGACTTCGTGTCTATTCACGTTAGTTGCTTTCTCTCTTTAGGAGTGTAGCTAAGTGTACTACTGGCAAAACATATCAAACGACTCACCCAAATAATCGTCAAAAACGTATGGAATGGGTTTGGATGTCGACCACTTGAAGTCTGGTGAAGCTTTAGCTTTTCGCTTTTGCCGGCTATTGTCGATCAAGATATCATCCATTTGAGCTGGAGTGAGCAAGATGTCTGATTGATACAAGTAGTCAGTGAGTTTCTGGTTGAGTTCCCACACATCCTTGAAACCATCTTCAGTGTCGTATACCACGTTCTTTCGCTCGGGAACTTTCTATAGAAAAAACGAAATAAAATAAAATGAAATCGATGAACCGATAAACAATAGTCGTTTCCTTGTACTTTATAAGAGATGGGTGAGTGATTGTGTTGCGCCTATGTATTTCACGTTTTAAACCATTTGGGGAAATCGTTGACGGCAGGAAAATTATACTCGATAGTTTAAAAAAACAAGTAATTCCCTGAGTGTGCCCAACTGTCCTCAGTCTCAGATCACTTCAGAAAAACTGCGAAAAACTTTTCGATACGAAGAGCGACTGCCCGTTACCTAAGGACGCGCGCCTGCTTTGTTTCGATATTTTACATTTCAGTAAACACTGACAGATAAATACTTACAACGCCGGATATGATAGAGGGATCGTAGGAGCGCCGCACGTTGACGTTGAGCTTTTTCAACTTATCTCGAATTTGCACCAGGTCGCTGTCAGAAAGGCGGTTGGTGTGCTGGAGGATAACTTTTCTGATCTGCAATGTTTAGATTCACAGCAGTTCTCCAGAGCAGTACTAGTGGTTCATCAACAGATCAAGTACCAACCTCGGCATTATTCGTTTCCTCTGTTCCTGAAGTCTCCACTTCATTAGATGTCTTCGTCGCGCCTTCGAGCGGAATTGGAACCGATGTCACGTCCCGCACTTTTATGAGGAAGAACACGAAAACGAATAGAAAATTCATCCCCAGTGGACTAGCCGACTGGTGGAGAGACAGTTGAAATGTACGGAATGGTGCAAAAACGGTCTTAAAAGTGCAGATTTATTGGAACCGGAAAAGTCACTTTTTCGCGCAGTGTCAGGGCGACAAGTGAAAGTTCGAGACGTCTGCAAAAAATTTAGTTCACAAGAGATTTAATCAGCAGAACCCAGATTAAATGCCACGATAACTTGCATCAAAACACTTATCTGTACCGTATAAACTCAACTGCAATCGTTCTATAAAAAACATGAAGTTTGTGATAGCTTATTGATTTAGCTATCTGCGTTTCACACTATAATCAACTAGTTATCAGTCATGACATTCAATGAAACAGATATAAACCGGATAATATGTACAGACTGGAATTAACCCTCACGTGCGCGGCGTTTCTCTGCGGAGGAGACTCAACCGAAATCGGAACGCGGACTTTGTCTGGCCAGTAACTTTAAAACGGATTTTGTTAAAACATTCGCGGAGATTCGTCACTCGCCCAATCTTAGCGAAAATGAGGTTATGGGTGTATTTTCATGTCAAGTATGAAAAGACTTTTTGCGCTATTCTGACCGTCATTTACAGTCATGCGGAATGTTTTATAAGGACCTGTTAACCGCAACATTTTACAAGCTTTCTTTTTTTCGACAAGTCGTTTGAGGAGGGCGCTTGGATGACTGTTAGTCAAATGCAAATAGACAAGAGGAAAATGCCCGCCGATAAAAAACTTCTAAGACTGAGAATTGAAGTCTGAACAAGTTTCAGCGAGAACGGGCAAATGGAGTTCGAGATCTACTGCCTGTTGACGACATTTGGAACAACTTAATTAATAAAACTGATTATGAGAACACTGTGAAAAGAGCGCTGCTGCAAGAATGATGCCACATTTGTGGACGGCATGTTTATAAGCGCGAGATTCGGAGACCATCGCGCCTTGATCATTATCCTGCGTCGCAGTTCAATTGCCGAATGACGTTTGTCGATCGTAAATCGGCCTCTTTTATTTAGCGATTTCTGCGATCAAAGAGGTCGGCCGTTCAAAAGCTGCGAGTGTCTCATTCAAAAGAGCCTTCGCTTTCTTAGGCGGCGCTTTCATGCGCCATCATTACAAACACACAAACACATCCATCGATTTAGCGCTTTGAAAAGTGCGGACCGCGTGAATGGGCAGCTCGCATCGAGAGCTGGACATTGGCCAGTTTGTTGTTATAAACGACGGGCATTCTATTATAGGGAATGCATTCTATCGCTTTTGTTAAAGACAGCGCGTCTTCAACAAGAGAAAGTGCTGTTTTTAGTACATTTCCTTTTAAACTTTTCATGTTTAGAATGCTCCGCCGAAACGTGGACAGATATAGATTTGTAAATAAACAGCTGTCCATTTTTCTTGAGCTATATATGCGTTTTAAATACACAAACACACACTCACTCACAAACTCGGATGGATAATAACTCGATTAGCGATATGATCGACACACACATACGATACTGAAATTGGGCCATATTCGCATCGCCTACTTTGATTAATAACTGATTCGAGAACATACTTCGACATTACATTAAGGAAGCCTTTAAGTAAGCGATGTGAAACTGATCACTTGTTCACACGCCCATTCTTTATTAAAATTAAAGACAATTTCAAAGTGAGCGGAGGATTTTGACATCAATTACAGCCCCATATCAAAAAAATATTTCAAATTCGGTAGCTGTCCATTGCGTCCCGGTAAGGAATGAAGAAAATGTCCCAGCTCGCCTTTTCGATTCCTTCTCAGTTTTATGGAATTCACCATGGGATTTAAAGTAGTTCTATTGATGTTCCCGGAACGATTATCTTAGACCAGGTCAACTTTGTTAAGCCAGCGATCTTCGATCACCCAAGAAAATATAATTGAAGTAAGCTTCGTTCTGCCACAAACTTTTTTAAATGCCAGTCGATATGGACGGGCGTATTTCAAAGTAATCAAAGCATTGAACAACGGAATCAGCTGATACAAGCAAATAGTCAAGCGCGCAACACCCACTGGAACAATATCAGAATTAAATTCGAAGAGTACTGCGATTAGAATTCCAGGTGAACTACAAATAAATGGAATAACAGTCACCCATTTAGTCAAAAGTAGAGCATTTTGTGTTTCTCGGATAGTTTGTTTTGCTTCAACAGATAACGAAAGCTGAGCAGACATTATCTTGACCCACGACAATACCTTCCTGTAGAATATAAACAACGGAATATTGGAGAGACACAATACACCAAGAATACCACAGTAGTAGTACACACGAATAAAGATACTATTCGTCGACTTTTTTACTGTAAAACATACACCACCAGAGTGTAAACCAGACGTATCGAGTATTAGAAATGGTAGCTGATATATGATTTCAAGTATCCAAAGAAGGAAAATCATCCAATAAGTTCCTTTCCTAGAGAAGGCTTCAAACAATTTCCGCGCCAGCTTCTCTTGTTGGTGGCAAACAACGGCGTATCGATTAAGGGCCAAGAATGGTGGAAGGCAAGTGCTCAGAAGGACAAATGTGTTAAGACCAAACCCGATTGCTTTGCACAGCATTTCGTTGGACGTCAAGTGATACGGTAAGTGAAGAGAAAGACAAAGCATTAAGAACGTATCCGATAGCGCTAAACTAGCAATAAAGACATTGGAAGAAACTACTCTAATTTCTTGCACTTTCACGGTAGCGATGACAATAAAAATGTTGAGCGGAATGCCAAAAACACCGGCAATAACGAACCAGATACTGAGTAGCAGAGCCGATGTCGCATCAGGATCGGCATATTGCGCTTCGACTGATGAATTGTTCATTATTTTTATGAAATGAAATGAGTAGCGTACTTTCAGTCCCGTCTTATTGACGAGCAGATTGCCGCGATGTGATGTAAAGAGGCAGTAAATGCTTGATAAGAATAGGGAAAAAGGAGTTTGTCTCTACTCACCAGCAATGATAAGGCGAGGGAGATCGCTTCATTAATTTGGACGAATAAGTTTGATCAAGTCAACTCCTCAAATATATTCACCCAAATATCAGCAAAATCGGTAACAAGTGAGGCTCGCTGAAAGCGATGAAATGCGACAAACTCAAAAAAGAATATTTACCAGGAGAGCACACACTCAACTTAACGGCATCTGAACTAGAAAGCAGTTTAATATTGAACCAAGTATATCTCCTGATTTCACAAAAAAGTAATTTATTGGTTATTTTGAAAGCTGGGAATAGAATTAGGACCATCCAACGCACCAACTGTCTCAAGATCCTCGTTTGCACGCGCGTGTTGTGTGCGTTGCGATGCGACCATTACGAGTGATTTATCATGTGCCTCTTTATTGCAGAAATATTCGATTAAATGAATAACGATGGCACAGTGTTCAGCGAAATCAAAAGATGAGATTTGATCTTTATTCAGGTATAAGGGCTGAGTGATTGAGATCTTCATCCATGTTAGGGCTTATCGCTTAGTGAAATTGAAAGTTACCTCAACGCAGAAGAACGCATTCTCAAGGGTGAAAAAGAATGTATCGATTGTTATCAGTATAAGGATTAGAATCGTTTGAGCGCAAACAACATACTGACCTTTTCTAACTAATTCCTCTCCGCTGAATGAATTTTTAAATTAAAGAGATCGATACGGCAAAACAACTCCAGATCTAGACATTTCCCTCCGATCGAATACTGCACCAGTACTGCGCTCTTTGTTTACCTTTATTAAAAAAGGCACCCGACAAGTCTATGGCAACATTCGTATCACACACACCCGCAGGCACAAAACACGCGTGCACTCAGAGGCCTGTTTCATAAAACTGTTACCATTGCAAAAATGAAACAGCGGCGATTGGTCATAAAACCAGAAATAACCGGAAAATGTCCAATCATGGCGCTTGCAATTCCACAGTTCTGCAATACTATAATTGCAACAGTTTCTGAAACAGACCCCTGAGAAATTCAGAGTAATCTCAGAGTACCTGAAAAGAATCAATCAGGACACTATTGTATGAGCCAAACCAATACTTCATGTATAAAATTGTTGAAAGCTGTAAACATAAGTTCCTTAATGTGGTAGTTGAACTCATTATTGCAGTCATTTTCTTCTGGGGACTGTAGGTAGCGCCTTTTAAATTCCACGCGCAAAAGTTTTGCACCAAAATAAAACTTGGTTGCAGTAGTCATTTAATAAACAATTTCTCATATATTCAACCGTGAAAGTCACTTACTCGCTTCATTTTTCGAATCTCCTTCATATATAATTCAACATATATTGCTTAAATTTTCTCCAAACACGTGCGACCAACGTCAAACGATAATGTACTTCAGTTCATTTTCATTATGGAAGCGCCATGTTGACAACGTTCAGCACAGCAAGAAGGACGCAAGGCACATTCACAGTGTATCGCACAAAAATATCAAAATGATCTCGGTTATTCATTCTGAATGCCAATAAAGTTTTTGGCGACAATAAACAGTTCGCTGCTGTCATCTCTGCTGGCGGGTGGCTTGTAAATGTTCACTTTGGTAAAGTATTTCCGAGTAGCGGCGACCAGTTCGTCGGTGTCGACGCCGCCCCACAGTTTGCAGACGAAAGCGCCTCCTCCCTGCTTCAGGCGAACGACGTCACCGGCGACCGCTAGTCTCAACGCAATTGCACACAACTTGACGATCCGTATATGGTCCGTCGGCGCGCTACCCGTAGGATTCGGTGCCATGTCGCTCAGCACCTGTAATATAACTTGATTGCCTTGTGTCACGGTTAGCGTTATTTAATGCGTAGGGCATCTACGTTTGAAAGGAGATTTCTAAAAGGTTCCCGAAATTCTTAGAATAATTTGAATCACGCGGGTCGCGTGATTCAAATTATCGAGAAAGGTTTCTTAAGTTTTCCAAATGTCAATTTACATAAACGATCAATGATATAAAGTTCCCCTTGTCATTACTGTTGATCTCACTTCTCCTGTCTCACTGTTAGTTCCCCTAGCAGCGCCTATTACTGTACTACTTGTTCATCTCTAATAAACCTACATTAGTCAAGTCGACCTCCTGACATCTTGCGAAACTACACCAAACCTATACAGAAATAAGAAATAGTTATATTGGAGGGTGCGTGTCACATGAACGTAAGCGTGCAAGCGTACCAGATCAACAAGTCGATCGTCGAGCCTTTGACGAATGGCGTCCTGCGTTTCCTTCAGGGTGATATCACCCATGGAAATAAATTCAGCGCCGGACAGTGGCGCGATCGGCTGCAAATCGACTCCTAGCACGAAGCCGATGGGCTGATCTTTCACCTGACTCAGGCAATTCGCCCGCTCCACCACCACTTGGCTCCATGCGCCTGGAGCCGCGCCCAACTCGACGACCACTGAGCCCGGACGAAGCAGCCTGGAAATTAGCGAGTATCATTTATCGCGCACCACGTATTACGCAGTAGGTCCGAATTTTTGATGAGAATCTTTCGCTGTTAGATTAGCTCACTCGCTTGCTCGTCAGGTATTTGTCTATTATGTCTCTCTTGCGAAATGCAAGTACGCATGGTGAACAACTCGAAAAGTGTAATCATCGCGGAAACGGAATATTTCAGCACAACTATAATATCATCCCCACAAAAGTACATGCTCGCTAAAACTGATATCGAGTACAGACCTGAATTTGTCGTCGATTTCGATCAACTTGAAAGCGCTACGGGCGCGATAATTGTGTTCATGTCGGAGTTTAACATAGGGATCCTTGCTTTGACGCTGATGCCATCGGTGAGTGTCGGCTTTGGTAGCAAATAGACGCCAGCCGGAGCAAATGGTCCTTCTCCCAACGACCGCATCAAATAATCTCAGAGCAGCACTCGATGAAACGTCAACAGTTGGCATTATCGCTTAACGATTAGCGAGTGCTGCAGCAAGTCATTTAACGAAGAACAATTCGTAACAATATTATCAAGAGAGTGAATTTTATTAGCGAAATTCGCTTCAATTCAGTTTTAAGTGTGGTTGAACGGCCACAAATAAAATGAAATACCGTATCAGAGTAAGGGACAAGCGTTATGAGACTTTTGTCCACTTGTGCAACATGAAAGCGCATTGAAACGTTTATCTATCTTTTCCGCTCGCTCTCTCTCATTGACTGTCGAATGTATTTTGTTGTGCAGCTTGGCGAGGCTAGCATTGTGAGAGACGAGCACGACGAGTTGAAACAAGCACGGAATCAGTCCGGCGACATTGGCGGCAAATGTAGCGTAGCACCAAATGCGAACGATGTCGGGGGTGTTCGTCGAGCAATTTTCAGTAGGGTCATGCTGACCATGGTGCGGATTGTGTCCATAAATCGATGAATTCATATTTTATTCCATATTTTGAACGGTTGAAGGAGATAGCAAATTACAGTAGTTCTGAAAAGGTTCATGATGTGCAGTTTTTGGACAAAAATTGAGCCATTACCTATGCGTCTTATTATGAGTGTTTATAGAAATGAATGCGGTATGTCGAAGAAGGATAAAAGGACAGCTTCAGATAGGGCGTCAGACAGAATACACGCTATCACCACAATCGCTTCACAAAAGAATTTGATAGTTCCTCAAAGAAATAATAACACACTCGCGCACTCTCCAATGGGACATTTCTATTTATCCCTTCACGTGCAGTTTCTCTACTCCACCATTCTCTACCTTCCTCAACAATACTGAACAGAATTGTGTTGTTTGAGGTTATGTGAACGGGGTTACGCAATGATATCAAAACAGTCAATTAAGTTAATTAAAAGATTATTAGCTTAAAACAAATATATTCTAAACATTCTTGGAATGTACTAAGGTATTATGCGTGTGAAATCAAACAAGATCAAGTACAGTAGAATTCTTCTATATTGGTTTCTCTTATACTGGTATTTAGGTTATACCAGTAATTCTGGCCGGTCCTACAATTACTGGTATAAACGAATTCCACTGTAGTTCAGTCAAAACACCGCCTCGACGTCTGTCGATACGCTCAGAGGTGGCTAATCTTTATGGCTCAGACAAAATCACCCACGCTTTATGCGTTGGCTAGTTAACTGCTAAGCGAGTAGAGTTTAAGCGTGGCCCAGGACGACAAACACCGCAGAATTCCCCAAACTTCGTATAAAAATAAAGCTATGGCAGACGCCCAGTCAGCATTTGTTTGCGTCAGAGGGTTATAAATTTTCGCCGCATGGCTTCGCAAAATAACTCAGATTAACCAGGCATGTGAACGCAGCCAAAATTTATTACGGCGTTGTGAAATCTTTTCGGCGCGTAGCTTTTGCTGAATTAAGTTCGCACACGCTGTTGTCCTATTATTTTTATTAATCTCTGTCCCTCTGATTTAGAAAAAGTTTATCAATTAAGATATTTAAATTACCGCTGCAGTATACGACGATAGGTACGTTTTTGCAGCGATACAAAATACGACATTTAATTTTTAGTTTCAATCATTGGTATAGTGAATTTTCCAGTAATATTCAAATTGCATTTTCCTCCTCTGTACAGTACGTTATTGTTCCATTAAAGTAGGATGCCTCATGATCATATCTAAAAAAGGCCCTCGTCATTTGTGCGACGGTAAACGATTTATAATCAGGTAATCAAATTGCAAATACGAACATCAAAGGCTACGTGTTGCATTGAACTGATAATTGGAATTGATCGACCGTCATGATTAGGATTACCATGATTGAGCAATCAAAATCAAGCAATACCAAAATATGCAGCAATAATGGGACTATCATATATTTGTTGATTACCGATCGATTATTGATCAGCTGTAAAGCCTGGCCGAACACGAAACAAGAAGGGGGTTGAGAGTTGCGCATCCCCTTTACGACGGATTCGCGACGAGCTAGGACAACCCTCCCCCCCCCCTTTCATCATCTCGATGCTGACCTGTTAACAAAGCAAACCATATTTGCGTGCACTTCTCACGCCCTTCATTCGTCTTCCTACTAACGTTTCACTTGCAGATAGGTTGGTCCAAAGTTCTCATCACAGTTTATCCGCCGACAACTCCCTCCGTTTCGGAGTAATGGCTTTCGTCGACAGTTATACTTCCTTGGAGTTCACAAATCACTCCTTGCTCTCGGAGGATAATAGTACAAGCGTACAGATGTCCGATATGTTACACACTCGACGATTAGTTGAGTTGAGCAGCGCGTTGATTGGCGGACTGATATCTACTGTCGATCTGTCCGTGCTAGTGTATCTACAATACAAAAGGAAAGGGGCTGCCGTAGACTTTCTGCTAACTATCAGTGTCATCAGTATCTTGATACTGCTCTGCTACGGCATGTTCTGCCTTCCCGATCTTCTTTGCTGGTTAGGCATTGAATGTGAGGGTGTACTGCGTTTCTGGCACGACAATCTGTGGATGTTCACTGTGAACACGTTGTTTTGCGCATATGGCTACCTGATCATCGTACTAATCATCGACAGGTACTGTACCAATCCAATCGTTCTCTTGAACTTTGTAGTTATATCATGCCTTAAACGACTTCCTTGGTTTATCTCAGCGCGTGTTCGTTTTTATTCGTCATGTAAATTGAGATATATTTACACGACATTGAGTCATTTTTACTCTGTGTTGCAGTGTTATTAATCCGTCGTGTGAAGGCAAATGAATATTGCATGGCAATGGCAATAATAGTTTCTGCTCTTATGCCAAAACTTAATCTAAAAAATGCCCCGTACTTCTATTTATCAATCATTCTTTGCCAGACGTCTAGCAAACGAATACTTGGAACAAATACAATACCAAAATCCCACAATGTTCTTGAATATATTGCACATCTATAGTAAACTGTAAATTGTATAGCAGGAGAATGGTAAATTCATAACCGTTTCTAGCAATTACCGCATCTTTTACATTTTTAATTCTCTTTTAATGTGGAGTCAATATTCACTGCTCTTCTATTAGGCAGTCGTTAAAGTAGCGAAGACATTAAGACAAGTCTATCAGACGTGATATTAATTTAATTTGGCATTTTGTCATATACTATAGAATCGATCAAAATTGGATTTATCTTAAGATAGATGATAACTAGTTGCAAATTATGTTGGAATTGAAGGTTAAAGATTTTGTCTTATTGCGTTTATTTCTTGTGACTTTTTGACTTTTGCCTTACTGACTTAGCAATATTCTCGTAAGTGTCACATAACTATCTTTTACAGGTACATCGCGATGCACCATCCGTTTTTCTACCGCGCTACTTCTTTTCGTAGTCGCATCAGAATATGGTGCATTCTCGCGTGTCTACTGATCGGTGCTCTGTGCAACGTGAAATGGTTAATACTCAAACCGTACAGTAAGGATTTTGAAGCGCGTTTAACGACAACGTGGTACAAGGCATTAAACGGCATCTCGTGCATCATACAGTATTTTGTCTGCGGTCTCCTAATGATGTGGTTCAGCTACAAGAACTACCAAAAATCTTGTGAAATCAACAGAGACCAAGAACGCGGCGGAAAGCTCGGCATTATTCAAACTTCCACCGATCAAGGCCAAAGAGCTCATGAAATTGTCGCGCGAATTTGTGTCATTTTTACAGTAACCTACATTATCTTGAACTGGCCATACGGCATTTACGATTACATTCTTGATCCGAAACTGAACAATGACAATCACTTCATCGGCGTACTTTTCATTCTCATTAACTTCAACCAAGCGCTCTACCTACAAGTGAATTTGTTCATCTTTTCATACAGTAGTCGTTTGTATCGAAGCACTCTGATATACATCTTGAAGTATCCATTCTTTACAATTGGGAAGTGCTTCGGTTTTCAGAAACCATCTCAGCCAGAATTGCGCCCTGCGCACGAACTGCGTGAGCCTGCAATGATTGACTTGTTTGCTATGCTCTACTACAGCTCTTGAACTACAAATCTGCCAAATATAGGCTTTTGCATAAAAAAGCCAGTACCGGTATTGTTCCATTTAAATTACTAGAATTTATTCATTTACTGAATGTATCATTTCATGATCTTTCGTCATTATTGTCAATTACACATCGTACATTTTATGATGCGTTATTAAACGGACTTGAGCGACGTGGATCTCGCTTTTGCATTGGCCGGTGGCCATCTGTCTCCAGAAATACAACCGTTGCATCGCTGAGAGCGAAATGGAAGCATTAGCAATGACACCTTTGAGAGAAATTTTATGTTCACATTTTAAAAATTGCAAGTACAACCTACTCTGTCAACTGGAGTTTTGTGGGAACAAACGCGGATCCTTTTTTTGATGTCGTTCTTCAACAATTAGATCTCTTAAAGCATTATAAATTGCAAAAAAATGTCCAAAAATCGGCACTTCATTCAACTATGAGACACTGACCGCACCCAAAATTAAAATATTGATCGGAAACGTTATAGAAGGCACCGGATCTTAATTTTTGAGGACAGCCCAACTTTGGAACTAGTACTCAGTGGCTTGAAGTGACTTCGCCATTCACGAGCGCAGCTTAGGTATGAGTAGTGATGATGGGCCAAAAAATAAAAACTTTAAGCGCTAAATCTGATATCTGTCAAACAGAGCCGCGTCCAAGCAATTTTTGCGCGGTCCATATCCCACAATTGCATACTGTATTATGACCTTCCTGTTTCTGTAGCTATTAAAAATACTGTAAAACTGTTTATCACGTCAGCAACTTTATCTTAAAAATTGATGTGTTTATTCCTGTCCACTAGCCTCCACCCACCACACGTATTTATGTTTGCTTTAAGAGGTTCTATAAATCTGCTTTTGACGCACGAAAAGCTTATTGTCGTCCGCGCGCGTCATGCGCGGAGTTAGGCGAAACTGCCAAGTCTGCTCAAACTAATTTTGAATCATAACTTACTTTTACATTCCACAAATGGATAATCATCTCTTATCTCTATCCCTTCTCTATCAAATTCAATCGTTAAAGAAATTATTTACACTTGCGCGATTGCGTTCATAACAGATAAATGCCGCCCAGAGAGTGACAGAACGAGACAAACGCGACAAAGGAAGGCGGCTAAAATGGCAGTCGAGTGCGCCGAGCCTATTCTTATGGTTTACATTCGACGAGTGTGCGACTTGACTATGGCAACGGTGGGTTGCATTCTATCAGTGCTTCATTTGGTGATAGTGCTATGGATCTGTCGAGAGAGGAAGGGGAGAAAGTTCGATTACCTCCTCATAATGAGCGCGTTCAGCTTACTCACCCTTATGGTACTGGCAAGCGCCGGCCTGCTAGACTTGTGCATTATTCCTTCGACCGCCGCTCTTTCTTTCTATCGGCATCGAATATGGCTGTTCGCCCTCAACACCCTATATTGCCTCTGCGGTTACATGGTGCTCGTCGTCTGCATCGACCGTTGCATCGCCTTGCACTCTCCGATCCGCTATATCGAAACTTTCTCCCGGCTGAGAATTCGCGTTCTCTTTGTCATGGCGAGCGTGTTGATCGCCTGTCTAACGAACGCCAAGTGGTTTAACTTTAATCAGCTGGCACCGAGTGCGACAGTCAGCCCCAATGCGAGCGGCACTTCGGAACAATCGTCGTGGTATGAAGCGGTCAACGCATTGTCATGTTTGGGTCAGTACTATATACCGGGCATCCTAATGCTCGGAATCAGTGTGAAAAATTTGCGGAAAGTGAGCGAAGTTAGAGCCATTGATATGACTATGAAGAGCAAAAACGCGTTTCGACTGAGCAGAACGCTGAAGGAGGAATCGCAAGAGACGATTGCCAGAATCTGCGTTCTTCTCGCCTTCTGCTATTGCTTCCTCAACTGGCCGAACGGCATTTGGGATTTCATCTACACCGATGCGAGAAATCAGGATTTCTACTATGGTATCGGGCAGATCATCATGAACTTCGCGCAGGCGTTTAACTTGCTGTTGAACATGTTCATTTTCGCGTACAGTAGTCGAATATATCGTCGCAAGTTGGTGGATATCCTGAAATGGCCGTTTGTAAGGATCAGATGCAACGGCAACAAGAATTGTAGAGCGACGGTTCCCTTGACTCGTGAGGCCACGTCGCAGTCCGAGCAGCACACTGTTGATGAACCGGTGGATGATTTGTTTTCAGCTTTGTTTCATCATTCGACAGGAGCACAAGACGTTCACTGATTTTGTGCAAGATCGACATTCTGTAATAAATGTGGTCTATGAGTATGTATAGTGTTGCGATAACATCAAGTGACTGTCATATTAATTAATCTATGCTATCCAAAAGATACTGCAAATTTGTCGGTGAACAAATTCATAGTAGAGCTTCTTCTTTGTTCGAGGCACTTAACGAGGTTCTCTCAATTAAAATTAGTGATCTTTTTATTGCCCAGCATCAGTTTTGCTCGAAAATTCCGGCGAGCAGTTGGCCGTGTTCCAGGTGGGATTAGCGAACTTTCTTTTACAGAGGAATATGGCAGAAAGTTTGGTTGGTTGAAGAGCATTCTTATAATTTATGTAAAAGGGCATATCAGTGGCTATTTCTTTACAGCTTAGCTAATGGACATTGTGACACTATAATTTATGTTTTCGGAACTTAATGTTGTGTAAGATGCAGAAAGAAGCTAGTGATATGGAATTTTTTTACACTAATTAGGCATTTGATGGCATAGCAATGAGAACGTACATGTACATAGCACTTGCACCATTTAGTCAGCATAAAACCATTCACAAATGTATCACGTATGACAATGTCGTATGCAAATAAATGCATTATTAGGCGAATATTAGAGCACAGATAGGAAAAATGGCAAGATGAATGCGATTATCACTGAAGATCGCTGTCGTCCGCAGGAATGCAGACTGCAATCACGATGAAGGCTTGTAGCCGATGCCGGTATTAACAGAGCCTGCCTTGCCCATGCCTAAGAGACATCCACAATTAGTACATAAAGATCTATTGAAAACGAGGTAATCAATTAGTAAAAAGGCTTACCGATACCGCCGTTCATTCCATATTTGTTGCTCTCAGTGGTAGTCTTCGCAGAGCCAGGCTTATTGTAGCCGATTCCACTACCAACAGACCCGGCCTTGCCCATACCTGCAAAGATAAAGGTTCAAATGAGGCAAGATAAAAGGATGCATACGATGCTAGGCATCGCTGTTACAAAATTTCCTTTAACTTGTCTAGGTTCACAAGAAATTATAAATACAACAACAACTTGTATTACATCCACATTCAAAAGTAAATGTGCGATAGACTTAAAGAAAACCTAACCCAAGTTCGAATTAATGCCGATGTTGTCGTCACCACGGTTCACAGGAGTGACTGAGGTGGATTCAGCAGAGGAAGTAGACTCCATTCTCGATGAAGGCTTGTAGCCGATGCCGGTATTGATTGAGCCAGCCTTGCCCATACCTGTAAAAATTCAGCAAAATGAAACGATCCTTGATGAAACAAGGTAAATCTAGTAAGATAGTTATATCCTCCCAACGGGTATATAAGCCCCTACCTATTCCACCGTTGACGCCCATGTTATTGCTTTCAGTGGTCGTCTTCGTCGAACCAGGCTTGTTGTAGCCGATACCGCTACCGACGGAGCCTGCCTTACCCATGCCTGAAAATAAAAAAGAGGCTCATGCCAACTGCTTTCTCCACATGAAGGAAATTTGCATCAAGGCAAGTCAATGCATATCAATTAACCAGTTTTATAGGGCTGCTCATTACTCTTAACTTAATGAATAGACCAAAGGGTTTACAGAAAAAACTTCAAAAAATACATTCTGTATATTTGACACATTTCAAGCCACACGACTAACCCAGATTCGAATTAATGCCGATGTTGTCGTCATCACCACGGTTCATCGCAGGGGTGACAGAGGTAGATTCCGCAGGGGTAGTTGACTGCTGCTCAGATGAAGGTTTGTAACCGATTCCACTGCCAATCGAGCCAGCCTTGCCCATACCTGCAAAAGAGCATAACGACTCGAAGGAACACTTCCATGGATCAAGTGAATAGCATTAACATGGCTAATAGCCTACTGAAAATATCCAATAATAAATTGGTCACATGCTCTTACCAATGCCGCTGTTGATACCAATGTTGTTGCTCTCAGTGGTCGCTTCCGTTGAAGGGCTGGTAGTGGTACTCTCGCTGCTGCTCATAGCAGGGGTGACCGAAGTGGACTCCGCAGTGGTGGTAGACTGCTCCGATGAAGGCTTGTAGCCGATGCCACTGCCAACAGAGCCAGCCTTGCCCATACCTGCAAAGAGGAGCTCAATGTAGACAAATGCTAACGCCACATGAAGGGAAGTCGCATCGTTAGACTATATTGTACAATTTTACGGCCGGTACAAGGATACTCTTATTTGATTGCTTTGAAGATACTGAATATTTAGACCATAGGAGTTAACTTTAACAAATTAAAAATGGGACACCCTGTATATCTAACACCATTCAAGTTGACTGACCCAGGTTCGAATTAATGCCGATATTGTCGTCACCACGGTTCGTCTCAGGGGTAGTCGACTGCTGCTCCGATGAAGGCTTGTAGCCGATGCCACTACCAACAGAGCCAGCCTTGCCCATACCTGCAAGAGAACAGTTCAATGAAGAATGCTATCGCCACTTAATGAAGGGAATCGCAATGTTTACGGTCCGCAACATTAAATGAATTTAAACGCTTACCCAAATTGGAATTCAGGCCGATGTTGTTGTCTTCACTACGGGCCATTGGTTTGCAGGCGGCCATCGACCATAAGCAATTCATCGTCAGAAGAGAGATGCCAATCACCGCCAACAACGCCATCTTCAAGTCTTGCTCTTTTTTAATTAAAACTGTCCGCTGATAAATCTGAAACGAGAGGGATGTCGCATAATGGCATAAGAGCGGGAGCCGTAAGACCTCTAACTGCTAAACTATTCGCGGTATGGGAGTTAGAGAAAAATGGGAAATCTATTCGGATTATGGGAGCACAATATAAATAATTAATCATTCAACTATATGTAGAGAAAACCGGTCGTAACGAAAGGCCATTTGAAACGGATAAAATTTGGGCCTAACGACGCGTTGGCTAACCATGCTAAGTTTAATCAGGAACAAGTTTGCATAAAATGAACAGAATTCCGAAGAGCTAGAGCGTATTAGGGTAGGAAGAAGATGACCGAACACGAGCCGCCGGATGCCAGAGAGAAAGACAGAAAATGATTAACTGATCGCCAGCCGATCGCATTTATTAGCATATTTCGCGCCAACATTGCCTGAAATTCATCCAATTTATTCAAATCTTAGCGATCTTGCTGAGACGCCCCAGTAACGAACAACGGCAAATAGTGCCATACCAAGTTCCAAAAAATGGCGCAAGTTCGAAATGAACTGTTGCCTGTCAATACATTTTGAACACATCCAGACATCTTATTCGTGAACACCTGGCTCCATAGCAAAACAACCGCTCAGACGATCATTAAGCTGCTAATGGGTGGGTTTCATATCACGTACTTTAGCTTAAGTCGGACTTAAGGCCTATCCTTTATCATTGCGTTAAGTACGACTTTAGCTAAAGTACGCGATGTGAAACCGGCCCAATAACTTTCAACTCTGCGTTGACCAGATGTGCGCCTATGCTCGCTGTGAGAAAATATGAACTAATTTACTTAATCAACGGCCGTTTGTGACAAGACATGTACGTAATAGCTTTCAATGATAGTTCATTGAAGCAATTGACGCAGTAAAAGCATAGTGGAGTAAATGAGTCGTATTGGTTTTGCAGAGTCAAATGCCTTATCTTCGTCAACCGTGCCCCTAACCATAGCTTATACAGTCGGTGACTACCGTGAGCGAGCGCTGCTTCAGCTGGTTTTCGGCAACTTGTTTCGCTAGTTATTCCTTCACAGAGATATGCGTAGACTTTATTTCACTTGTCAACGATCCAGCGCACATTGATATGTCGATGAGAGATTCAGTAGCAACGTACAGCGGATTTTGTTATCCATTACCGCAAAGTGTTATAATCAGTACTTCAAGCTGTCTCTAATGTGTTGAACGTGTAGTGCAAATTGCTGTTTTTTTATACCAAGTTGAGGCAATTGATTTTCGTACAAAACAACTGCATGAAAGAGTCCGCAAAGAGCACGGGTATAAAACCACTCGCAGATGTAGCGCGAGTATAAAAACATCAAGTATAAAAGTAACGAATGAAGAAGTCAAATTAAACGAAAACTAGTGCAAAGTTCGGAAAATAGCACTAACTAAAAGCGAATATCAAACTGCCATAAGGGTGAGAGCATAAAAGAAGAACAATCAGCAGGCTTTGAAGGGGCAAGCACGCTGCATGTCGGTGAGGCCGGGGCAAATGCCGCCTTCGCAGGCGCGTGTGCGCTTTTGCAAACCGAAGCCACACGTCGTCGAGCACTGGTCCCACTCAGACCATTCTCCCCATTCTCCCTGGGGACATGGCGACTGCACGCACGCCTGAAATGCAAACAACCGTAAATGAACCATTTATCACTGTCAAATCGAAATGTTCTTTAGCGTTATTTATCCAATTTGCTGAACAGTAACATACCCAGCCACGAAAACCATGTTATGCTTCAAGGGGGATTATAAGCCAAAATTCATATCCAGTTCCATTACACACCAAATAATTCATAACAGCTATAAAAATTACTGGAACAGTCAGATAAAAATCATGTGCTTTCAGATGAAAAATAGCAAGCAAGCGCAGTTCGTTAAAACCTACAAGTTTCGTTGGACAAAATATTAAAATTGGTATTAAGGAGTAGCAGGACACCTTAACATGCTTACTATGGAAAATAAATGTCAGGTTCGCTGCGGCATACGCACTATTATCTTCTTGCTAATGACTAAGAAATTACAACTAAAAGTGCGATAAAAATTAGAGATAGTCGCGAACCTGGCGCATTTCGGCGGGACCGAAGCACGATTCGCCGTTACAAGTGCGAGAGCGCGTCTGAGAACCCACGCCGCAGTTGGCCGAACAGTCGGTCCAGTTCGACCACTCCGACCACTCGCCGCTGCCGCCAAGCCCGAGCCCCAGTGCGAGCGTGCACGGCTTGTTCGAGCATCCCTGCAATCGAATGAAAGGATTCACAATTGCTTACTGGCGCATCTAGCTCTCGCGCTAATAAATCACATTGAGGAGGTATTTTAGCATACATACGGTTTTTTATCTATACCTTATAGGTGCCGATACAGAAACTTTATTATCAACGCGTATCAACGAGAAAGGTTAAAAATGGAAACAGCAAGAAGGAAATGCAGACCTTCAGCTCCTCAGGAAGGCCGAAGCAGGGCGATCCACCTTCGCAGGTCCGATTGCGCTTGTGCAGACCGAAGCCACAAGTCGTCGAGCATTCGGTCCATTCTCCCCAGTTCGACCAGCCTGGCCGGGAAGTAGTCGTCGTCACTTCCGCGCCCACAGTTGTCGAGGAGTCGTCCTGGCCTTCAATGGATCATTATGACTATCAGTCAATTATGCTAATCTTTAAAATCAGATTGAACACTGCATTGCTAAAGCGGCAACCCATGAACATAGATGCCAAATTTTAACACAATACATAAACTTCTCCTGTTCCAATCGCTCTCAGTGTTGTCCTAACGTGTCGCACATTAATGAAAACGTCAATAAAGTAAATGGGCGTAAAGCAAAGCAGATACATAAGAGCAAGGTGAGGACTCACGATTGATAACGGGAGTAGTGGTGGTAGTGGAAGTGAATGAAGTGGTCGCAGTTGACGTGGCGCTGGTGGTTTTGACCTCCTCGCGGTTCTTCGAGGGGGTGACCGCTTTACCGCGCGCAGGAGTAACCTTCTGCTGTCTCGTGCCAGGCTTGAAGCTGACGCCGCTACCAACAGAGCCAGCCTTGCCCAGGCCTGCAAAAGATGAGCATTATGAAGCGAGATTCGATCACCACATGAGGATAACTGCAATAGCATAAAGACTACACTAAAGATAATCGAACACGAAAAAATATTCACTAACAGTAACAAGCTCCTACCAAGGTTGCCACCGAAACCAATGTTGTTGCTTTGAGTGGTGGTGGTCTCAGAACGTTCAGAGCCAGGCTTCTTGAAGTTGAGGCCGCTGTTAATAGAGCCCGCTTTGCCCAGACCTGCAAAGATAAGCACAATGCAACAGTTCAGTCGCTTCCTGTGGGCGCGAGCAATCGATCTCTTTATCTCAGAGGACACCAAGACCAGATGAGCACATTTTAGGATAATCATCGTACGATGACCGTACATGTTACGATGTTTTCATACCTTGGCTATTTTTATTTCATATATTTCTGAGAGGTTAACTGCGATCATTAAACAGAAAAATTAATTATATGATCTGCATTTCAGCATTACCGCGCAGCTTAATGAAATTTTGAACACTCCTGTTCAGCTTACAGTCAGTTCGATGCCCAATTCACTTTGCACTTCCTTACCCATAATAGGATAATAGTACGTTCAACGCAAGGAATATAATTAAACACTCACCAAGATTCGTATTTAGGCCAAAGTCATCACTACGTTCCGCCGCAGGGCTGACCGCTGTGGTGCTCACAGTGGTGGCTGCTCTGGTGACCGCTGTGGTGTTGCTCCCAGGGGAGGTCTTCTTCAGAGCCGGCCCAGGCTGGAAATTGAAGCCGCTACCGATAGAACCCGCCTTGCCAATACCTTCAAAGAGGAGCATTATGAAGCAAAATTTAAGGATAAATGCAGTCACCATATAAAAAGGAATTATAATAAACAAGATCCGCTCTCAGCATGATCAATTATGACATATTCCTCCCACCAATATTCCCTTTTGAGTACACAAAAAATTATAGAACCGAGCTGTACTGCCCTAATCAATTGTTGAAGTGTGGAAAGCCTTTTCAGATAACTTCTGGAAAGAGGATATTTAATCAGACACTCACCAAGATTCGAATTCACGCCATAGCTCTCCTCATTACTGGTTGTCTCAGGAGTAGTCGATCCTTCAGTTCTCGCTCCATCCCCACCTCCAGGCTGGAAGTTGAAGCCGCTGCCGATGCTACCGAGAGGACCGAGTGCTGGAAAAAATTCAGCAATGCCATCACGGTTTTACCAAATTATGATCAAAATGTGTCGCTTATTAACAAAAAAACGTAGATTGGAAAAGGCGAAACTGATTTCAAAGTCGATAGCGCTTCTTTCTACGAGTTAACGCGCGCAAAATCACTATGGTACGTTGCGAGTTTTCTACTTTTCATAAAATGTTAACTATAGTTAATACCTAATGGGAAGGAAATTAAGTATGAAAATAGTATTTTAAGAGTCAACGCTTTTACATTGAAATTTATGAGGGACTTTCGTTTCTCATTAATAATAAACGACTACAAACTCACAAAGCTTAGATCCAATGCCGATTCCCTGCGGTTTAGCCATGGCCATCGACGACAGACAGTTGATCGCCAAAAGAGCGACACCGAGAAGCGCCAAAACCCCCATGTTCAAACCTTGCTCGTTCCTGATTGGAACTGGCAACTGATAACGCTGAAACGAAAGTGAAGCATGTCACATACTGCACAGTTGGTATAAAAGGGAGATGGAGACACTTCAAACTGAAAGTGAATGACTTGCAAATCACTCACAATTTCCCCATCGTAATTAAAAAAGAGGGTATTTATGAGGTACTTGCTTGTGATCCCACAGTGTACTACACTTAGATCACAGACCAAAACTAGAGATAACCTAGCCACTCATGGGATCAAACGGAGAACCTATCGCTGATTGTAGAAGCGATCTTTGTTCTCTTGATTGTTCTCAGTTAGATTACCAGGCCACTCACGGGATCACACTAATTCCGGGCTGTGATCAAGGTTTTGTACGCGGTGGGGTCACAAGTGTCACTTCTATTGCCCCTCGAATGGTCCATAACAATCCAATACGCTATCACGCAAAGATAAGATAAAACCGGCTACGTCAGGACGTGTCCTTACTTTTTAGCCATAAAAACGCGGCTGATTAGATTAAGTCTGTGTCAAGAGTTAGCCTGTTTTACCCTATACAAGACATGCTCCTCTACACAATCCAGACGTACAACCCACAGCACAAATAACAAGATAGCCAGACATTATTCACGTTGCCAGAATATTTCGTATAAGAGTGAAAGATTGACCGATTAACGCTGAACAACAGTTGTCACGTAATGGCTTTTGAGCAGGCTCCTTTTCCTAGCGCGCTATGATAGCTATGCTAACCAATTTTACCCAATTATGCCCTCGTGGAGTGTAGATCAACTATCGTTGCTGGCCAAAAAACCCCAGAGGGCGTTGCAATAGAGGGAAAGGTAGAATATACAGTTTGTACGTTCAGATGTAAAAAGGCCAAATAAAGATCAGTGTTAAACTATATCAAAGCGATAGGAACAGAGAACAACGAAAGTCAGCAACCGAAACACCATCTTAAGCGATTTAAACTTGCGCATCGCTAGGCCTAAAAATGAAGTTATCCCGGCATGAAAAGGAAACTTTTGTAGAACTAAGAAATGAATGCCGAAGAAAAACACAGAAGGGTGTTGAGGACGAGGTCGAAAACGCGAGATAGTAGCCGCCGGACACCAACAACAGGGTTAAAATGGCCGATTGACCACTAGCCGACCGCATTTATTAACTTGTTTCGCGCTAAATCTCCTGATATTCAGGCTACTTAAAACCTCTAGAGAGTACTCTGAACACCGCGGTTACTAACGACGACAATTAGTGCCACACTAAGAGTCCTTCATTTCACACTCGCGCCCATTGAAAAAATGTTACCTGTCGACTATTTTTGAACGCATTCAGACGTCTTGTTCGTAATCATCTGTCTACATAGCAAAAAATCGCTCAGACGACCATCAAATTGCCCATAATTCTCAACTTTACGATGGTCATATGTGCGCCTTTGCACTGTGTGAAAGTTTATAGAAATGAACAAATCAACGGTCGTGTGTGACAAGAAAGGCGTTTGCTGCATGGCTCGCTTTACTAGACTATCATTGCAAACTATAACGTACACAACAAGCAAATTGGAACAAATCAATCGTATCGCGTTCGCCTAATCAAATGCTTCATGGAGTCTTCAACCGTACGATGAGAGTGAAGAAGATTGCCGATATTGCCGCGCCACTTGTCGTAGCTGGTGCGGTCAGTGACGACCTTGGGCTTGTTCGGCATCTGCTGCTGCTGTTTCTCTGCCACCTTCTTCGCCAGCTGCTCCTCAGGCGTGCCAAATTTGGTTAGATACGGATCTTCTTGCTCCTAAATGACGTCATAATTACTTTCTGTCACATTAAATTTTGTAACGTTAAGAGAAAAAACTGATAATATACCGTTTTCACTTTAGTAAGGACACTTTCCAATTCAAAGATAACATTTTCAGGTCAATAGAGACAAGTCTAATCAATATCCTTTTTGATTCGGAAAGTATCCTTATCAAAGTGAAGATGATACGTACTCTTGGAAACTGTAAAATACACCCAATCATACTTTTCGAATTTGCCAAGTAAATTTTGTGTCACAACCGCTAGTACTATAAAAATGCTGAGTCTGCCTGGTGGTAGTGTGAGGATTCTTACAGCATTAATCAAGAAACGTGCATATTCGAATAAATATGGCATTACTGCTTATTACTGTTGGAATTGATTGGCTTCAAGTTTAAACTGGCCCATCGGCAGGACCGCGGCTGGACTGGCAATTGATTTTACATTTCATCACATAATTGATCGCATAATTAGATATGTCATCAGCTAGTGCGCAGGTCGACAAGCCGCTCGGATAATTTAGCCGACAGCATTAATTTTAGATTTCTTAAAAGAGAAGGATTTTGATCTCGCACCTACACTTACACCTTCGCCTACACCAGCTGTATCTCATTGCGTCACTGTTGCGTCCCACAGCGAAAATTTCCGCAACCATTTCGCCAGTCATCTCTTCCCGCCGACGCATCCCTCCCCCCCCCCCCCCCCCCATAGTTTCCAGCAGTGAACCTTCTACTATAATTAATGACACACTCGAGTAACATATGGCGTGGCGAGGCACCGCATCACTTGATATTCTCTCTCGAGCGCTGTCCTTAACCGCGCCAGGCGAGCTTGCGATACTGGATAATCCGGTTTGCCAGTGGCTTTCCTGAAAAAACAAGGCACTTTCACCAGGAACAGCTGAATGAATTTCACCCATAATAACATTGCTGTCCCTTCTCATCTTAACTGATGACGTGAATGAGCACAAATTCAGAAGATTATGGTTTGATTACGTCTCATTGCATGTACAAAAATACATTTAACAGCTCATTAAAATGTCATACAATATCTTGGCCGAGATTTATACATGCGTGGCAGCGCGGTGCGAGGCATGCACTTTTCAAGAATTTATCATTGCTCTCCTGATAGTTGCGTACATCTTACTGACATATCAAAGTATAAATCCCTACTTAGGGCTCAGAAATCTCTATTGCGTGCAAAATAATTTATATCACGCGTTCAAAATACGCGATGAATCGTCCTGCATTACCCAATGCAGTAAAACCTGCCGTTGCTAACAACAACAAAAGTATATTAGGATCTTAACAAGAGTCCCTCACTCAACTTACTTTTTCGATAGCAGCGGTCCGCGGTAACCGACTTCGTAGACTTTTCTGTTCCATGCATGCCAGTTCAGTTGGCGGAAAAGACCGCTCGTTAACCTCATCCTCAATCGAACTGAAAAACTGAGCACTGCGAATGTTGCAGCAACTTGAAGAACGCGGGATTAAGCAGAATATATTTGTCATCCAGTACGATGCAACTTGACCAATGCACAAGCTAGATCACCAAGAAAGAAGCGCGTAATCACCAACATTCTTTATTCCCATTTAATTAGCAACAACGCGATGAAGCGCTTTACATGACAAGATGCTTTATAAACAAAATACACCACCTTCCGTTCATGAGACTGCGAAGAAATGCACTTCACGGACGAACATTTTTGCAAATATCACAGCAAGTCTTTCACATCGAGGCGATGTAGCCGAG
Source organism: Plectus sambesii (assembly GCA_002796945.1). Lineage (NCBI taxonomy): Eukaryota > Metazoa > Nematoda > Chromadorea > Plectida > Plectidae > Plectus > Plectus sambesii. The sequence goes on from NIUQ01000376.1 coordinate 41,343, forward strand.
GCCCATCGAATCACCTTCAATGGTGTCATTTTCCATTGCTGCGCGCGACTACAACCGACGAACCGATCACTCACAACAGTGCTCTCCGCTATCAGAGATTTGGCTTTTTGGCATCAACGTCAAAGCAATGCGGAAATGATAACAGTTGAGTCGTTTCATATCGCCTACTTTCGTCCACACCGAAACGGAACGGGTGAACGAATTCTTTAGCGAGGGATCAAAAACAATAATTTGCAAGCCCTGCACCGCAAAAAATAAATTACGGTATATTCGTGCTAGCGTGCATATTATTGACTTTCGCCCCTCGCTTAAGATCTGTTCACTAGCCCTATTTGGATGAGATCGACAGAGCTTTAACTAAAGTCGTACTTAGAGTACAAAATATTAGTATTGCATGAAATACGACTTTTGCTAAAGTGCGCGATATGAAGCCGGCTCGTTATTCTTTCCGTATATTCAGATCGTATCATAACTGATTGCAGTGAAAATTCTCAAGCGAATGTAAACCATGCATCGAATGACCAAAATACGAGAATGAGTAAAAAATCACTATAAAATAGAATGAGTGGAATCACCATAAAGTTGAAAATATTGCCCTTCGACAATGCGAGCGCGTGCAAGCAACTGTGTGGGAGATGAATTGTACAGGAATTTCATGGATTTTTTTCATGGATTTTATGAATTAAATTGTGTCGATTCTGCTACGGTTGGTCATTTTTCGCAGCTCCATAAGTAGCAGACGAATTCCCTGATTCCACGGAGTCACTTCGGTGGGATAAAGGCTGTTCAGTTGTTCCTGAAATTCCCACGCCTCGTCGTACTGGCCGCGATCAATTGCTGAAAAATAGTGGCTTATTAATGATTTGTACATTTGAACTTTTTACAAGCAATGATAGTACTTTGTGGAGTTCGCTGACAGAAACAAATGGTCCAAATATTCAAACTCATCACGTCTCAACCGTTATCTTTGAGAAATTTAGAATATTTCAGCTTTAATGACAACAGTCGCAAAACGCCAGTGAAAATAGACTAGCATAAAAAGTCGAACCTACTACTACTACTACAACAGTATAATACATATCAGACAAACCAATCAATAAGTATTCTTATATGAGAATAAATCCTGCCCAATTCCTGCGAAAACATACCTAATCAGTTAATTACAACATATTGAATCCAGCTATCTCAAAAGAAGTGAAAGCAATACGAAATCGAAAAATAAACTCACCATCGACCACAAAGTTAAGTTTGAGTCGGCATCCATCCGATATTCGTCCGGCTCGGCTCTGTTCGTCCAATTGATTTATTCGCAATTGAATACCTTCTTTTGTCGTTCCCTGCAAAGCAATTTCATATGACAACAGTTGTGAATTCCCGCCATTTTCCCAGCAAGAAATAGTAAAAGTGAAATAGCCACAAGAAAATAAGACAAAATATGAGAAAAGTACAGAAGAATTCTTCCAGCGGATAATTTCATAAAACTCAGGCAAATGTAAAATGTAGAAATCGCGTTTTTGTATTTTCGTGACTCCTTTGTTCACAATACGAGTACTGATAATGCAGAATTTGTGATGAAAAATGCAGATATGTAGTAAAATTTCTGTGTTTTACATTAACCTTCGTTTCATGAGATTGGCCCCAGGTATTAAGGATTATTGAAGCACGTTGCGTCGAATGAAAATGAAATGCGGCGGTTGAACACATTCATACCTGCGATAGTTCAAGCAATTATTAATTACAGCGAATTTGGTAATCATGCTGATATGCAGTTTCAAGTTTCTGGCAAAATTTTTTGCTTCAAAGAGTTAAGTGATTGAATTGGGTTTAAAAGACGCGCGTGTTGCAGCATAGTACATCTGTCAAACAGATTCACTCTCTTCCTTGCCACGTATACGCCTTAGGCTGCGTTCATACTTCCGAAAACAACGTGTTATTCGGCATGTTAAGCATAATATTGGTTTCTTAGTGCTACGCTTGCATACCAGACACAGGGCCGCACCAAGATCGGAAACAAAATCCCTCCTCACAAAAGTAGAGTAATCAAGATACCTAATTATGCGCTATTATGTTTAACAAGCGGAATAAAACGCCTTCCTTCGAAAGCAGAAACAAAATCTTAAGGCTCATAGATCAGGACAATCCAGCGTCCCACCATGAATCGATATTGCTGGACCGTAGTCAACGGAAATGATATCTTATAAATCGCCAACTGATCACTGGATGTACTATTCTGGTCATCCTTTCACTTTGATCACACGCTTCCTATCAAGTGGTTGATCTCCCTGTGATTTCTTCTGTTTATCTAAAGTGGTCGCTCATTCTCCTTAGAGTACCGACTCTCTATTGTTACTCTCCTCCTCCCTCTCCATTCATATAGTTCACTTGACCGCTAGTGAGCCCGAATAAGATTCCTCGCTTGTACGGATTCCCCACAGAGCCAATTTACAACAGACATCCTTGCATATCGACAACAGCAACAAACAGAAAATCACGAACATTTGGGAGTAAGGCGAGGGCTTTGACGAGAAAGGCGACGAGCTGCACGCCATTGAGCGAGACGTCGCCGGCGGCCTTGACGGGCGCCATCGCGTTCCGCTGGGCGTAGGCGGGCTGTATCGGCAGATCGACGGCGTTCGGCAGCGACGAAAAGTTATTGTAATGGTCCCGCGACGACGGCGAGTAACTGTCGCTCATTGTTGGTCCACCGATTCTCTCCACTCCCAATGGACTTCCAGCCAATGATACAGGCATCGCTGAAGAAGGCATTATTAATCTCCATAGTTCCTATAGAATTTACGCCGATCCCGTTTACATTCCATAAATACCATTTTCACTTTAATAAGGAGACTGTTCCAAGTCAACTAAGTTTGGAAAAGCGTCCTTATTAAAACAAAAATGGTATATTGTTCAGCATGTTAATTAGTTATTAAATGATGTAAGAAAACGAGATCGCTTTTTGGCTTCGATCAATTCACGCGAGCAACGTTGCGCGCCTCTTAGAAATACTAAATTGCCAGCCGCAACTGATGGCTGGCTCGCGCCGACTTAATGGTACTGAATAGAGGAGAGCGTCTTAGTTGCTAAGAACCACGGCGGCTACTTCGCATGACGAGCGCCAACGCTTTGTGTAACAAAACGCACGTAATAATCGCGCGGAATAAACGCCCTTGGGCGTGGTTTATGCCTCGATTCGGCTGCGCACTAACGTGAACACTGATCATGAAAGGTATAATTACTTCTCGGTAATTGCATGTACTCTATCGCACCTCACCGCATTGCCATATCAGGTATAATTTGCGTCTTACAACGCTCCGACTATGTGATCCTAATTTCGATGAGCAATCAGAAAAATAACGCCGTCACACGACGATGTTAGTCATTATTTTCTGTTAAGGGAAAAGTTGCAGATAAAATAGCAAAACAAGAATATAGGAAGAGGTAAATAAAGAAGTCGCCAGACGAGTATAAGAAAACAAACGAAATAAGTCCTATAAGTGATGTTGTCTATCGCTTCACCGTCAGAGTCCGACGAGTTCCTCAGAGTATTTAGCAAGTGCCACCTTGTGCTTGCTACTGTAGGCGGATTCATATTCATAAGCTTCTCAATGCTTCAATTTACGCACGTCTCAAATGACCAGGCGAGGGGAGGGGAGGTTGACAGATTGAAAGGAACGTATAACATTGCTACTTGATCTACCTTCTTTGGATTAATGGATTCTGATCTCGCGATTTCTTACACTTTCCAGAAAAAACAACCTCTCGCATTGTTGTAATTTCCCTTCTCAACTAACAGCGATAAAATACTACTTAAGATGGCTGTATTAATAGCCAATTCAATCCAGCCGTATTCAATGAGAGCAGGTGCAACTTTCGCGAAACGACGACTGCTACTAATACACTTCTAAGCCATATTACTCAAAGTGAGACTGTCGATCAAACGCGGAGAGATGTACCATGCGATCTGACTCAACTTGAGGTTGGACCTCACGTCATACTACGGACTCTACAAACATTTAATCTCTTTGACCGACCAGAGAGCGCGACTTATTTCCATCAAAATTCAGGACTCCAAGCGGACCAAATTAGGATCAGTCATGCAGAGGCCGAAAATAGCTCGATCGGACGTCTTAAATCCCTTGATGATGTGAGCGTTGCATTGGGTTTAGCAGATACTCTACATACAGCCATCGAGGCTGCCTGGCAGCGATTATTAGCGGCCGATCTCGGATAAGAACAAAACACGACATCATTTATGGCGCAGAATGACAGCCTAAGCAGATTGAATTCACTAATGCGGCACAGATGTTCAGAGAGAGGATGAAAAAGCGGAATATTTGAGTGAAAGGAGGCGTGGAACTCGTCGAACAAGCAAACATTCGAATTATGCGAGGAAAAGTCCCACGATAGTCGCATCTGTTCGCACATTCTATTCATTCTGAACGCCGCTGCGCATGCGAGCCGTTGAGCCTCAAACATCAACAGTGTGAAAATGAAGCGGATAGGGGAGCAATCACGAGGAGTTGCACTCGGCGCCATACCTTTCCTTGATCTATCGGCATCTATCCTAGCATCCTAACAAGACTTTCCCTGAACACCAGCACCTGGTGCCGGAACTCTCCTAGATCTACTCGGATGGGGCTTAAAAACACTACCCAACTATAATTGAGATCGACTCGATGTAGACTAGAGATGTCTCTTCGAATTAAGCGAAAGATTGCACTAAGCGGCGTTAACCAAGGAAATTGCGCAAGGTAGAGAACTAATGCATGCATAAAGGTAAGGCGCAAAGATATGAATGAGCAATTCAATTCGTTAACACCTGCAGGCTAGAATGAGGAGACTATTTCTTCGCATGATTTCGAGAATCAGTACATCTGTCCATTAACAGCGTTGTCACAGCAAATGGGCTCTTCGCTCTATTACAACTGTCGGAGCTTATGGCTCATGCAAAGTATGATAAAAGGTCAAAGCCCAATTTAAGAAGTTTGAGTACAGCTTGTCATAGCATTGCCAAGAACGCATAATCTATTCTTCCTTCTGCGCACCAGAAATCCTTCAGGTTATCGAATAAATGGTAGTGCGAAATGAGACCAGCGCAGAGTTCTATAAACGTGTAGCGATAGGGTAAATAATCTGTAGGACCCGCACGAATTACCGTATATTATGTCGTGCGAGCCGTAAAAATGATCGATCTTTTCGCCACACGCTTAAGAATTGCAGCAAAGTCTGATTTTCAACAGTTTGTTCAGTTTCTATGCTCTCAATCGCATACTAGTATACCATATTCTCTTTCATAACAATACTTTTTAGTCCAAGTGGACATTTTCCAAGTTAAATCAATACGAAAAACGCCCTCTTTGAATTGCAAAGCGTCGTTATTAAAGTAAAAATAGTACAATTATCGTATTTTTAGTTATCTCGCAGACATTAAGAGTAGGTCTCGGTGCTACTGGGCTCAACAGAGTGTGCTTATTCAGTGATCAACGTCCTAACAATCCACTAATGCAAGAGAGCAGTAGGAACACAACCGATCGGCGGGCGGGAGAAGAATAAGCAAGGGTCTGATCAAATGAGTCGTATTCGTTAACAGAGACTGCACGGTGTGACATTACTGTCAAAGTTTCTTCATCAATAACAGAAAAACCGTCTTTCCTGAGATTTTCCTTGACGGTATCCTCTTTGGACCTTTGTTACTGAATGAAACATTTGGACGATAATACCTGGGCTGTTGGGCATCATGTTGAATCCCATATGGTCGAAGGACGGCTGCACGATGGGATGTTCAGCAAGACCGGTAGAAGGCGCCGACGAGGCTCGATTGCCTTGAATGGAAGGGTCGACGGGTCGTCGATTATACAAACGCCGCATCCCGCCCTGAGAAGCGCCCCCGACCAGCATTGGGGGATCGTTCCATCCCGGGGTCATATTCAGCGGCGGATTCGACATCGCGTCGCGTCGCGTCGCACTGCGCTGAAACGTTCAGCAAATTCAGTTTTAAATCTACTCAATTTCGAAGACGGCCTAACTTTCTCGTTCGAACGCCGCTAGTGGGGCTTTATAATCTGTCCGTCTAGTATTATGAGCACTCAGGATAAATGCCTCAATGAGCGACTAGTTGATGGGGTAAAAGGTTGCTATGGAGCCATCAGAGAAGCAATGCGGAAATAATTATTGAACAAATACGGTAACGTATAATAACTGCATGAATAATTAACAAAATAATCATAATGTAAAGAAGTTTAAACGATCATCATTAAAGCCAAAGACGTTCTAGGTTAGTTAGTTCAGCTCTTTTGGACAGAGTTGAACACTGGATCTGATCACTTTTAACGGTGAAAATACTTTCTCGATAGAATTAATCGCGAACAATACTGCGAGGTCATCGTTTTATACCAGCAGATTATACATGGTTTTACTACTATTTAAAAAGCCGTTCGTGAAAGGAAAACTCCGATCGCCGCAAGCTTTAAACAACATATCGTAGACTATTATTAGCTACACGTGACAACGCTGCTTAGCAATGCGTTAATTATACTATAAACTGGTACGATTCGCAGCCAGCCTGTCGTGCGTAGCTAGTAATAACACATTCTTCCCATCTAGGAGTGACTGAGTTTCTCTTTCATATATTCAACCATAATTCATTTCGAGGGGGTTTCACTTTATTGGAAGTACAAAATAAGTCATTTCCGTGAAGCGTGCCTCGGCATCTCGCAAAACACGCCGATGGAATCGACTCATGGGTTGATTACATCTGTGCTACCAAATTTAAGTCCCTATGTATGCAATATAAATAATCGAACCTATGACCGCCCCTCCAACATGTATCCTGCAACAAAATAACGCAAACAATCGAGCAAGCATGGTCGTGAAATGACCGCAGAAACAAGCCGCTAAAGACACACAATCAATTGAAAAAGACCAAGATGTGATTCAAGTTTTTATTCAACGAAACAACTCGAAACCGCGCTGAAGGCAAAGTTTGTCGCATATAGTGACCATGAGCAAAAAAGTCCACGCAAATACACGCATCTTCCGTTTTGTTCATCATCACCGGCTAAGATTGGCTTAATATCAAGGAACTACAGTAAATGCCTGAGCAAAGTTTACGGCCAACCGACCGAATACTGTAGATAGTTATCAAGAATTCACGAGAATATCTCACTTATACAAAATGCATCCTTGATAATTGTTGTCAGTTTCGGTCATCGCACCCTGTTAAGCGATTGAATTGCTTCTGAGCTTAAATGCTGCGAATAAACTGACTCGATTGCATAGTATTAGCACCTATTGCAGTAAATGAGCAAAGTAAAGAACAATAAATAACAGTCGATCAGTGGTCGAGCGAGTGACTAAAGCCAATATAACTTAGAAGCGTATGATAAGGACGAAGAAGACGCTAAGTAGCAACCCAAGCAGCGGCGACTCTGCTCCTTTTGCTGACCCCGTTGATACTGTTGCTGTTGTAGACGCTACCGTACTTGTTGATCCCATTGACACTGTTGTCGTTGTAGACGCTACCGTACTTGTTGATCCCATTGATACTGTTGTCGTTGTAGGCGATAAAGTACTTGTTGATCCCATTGCTACTGTTGTCGTTGTTGGCGATAAAGTACTTGTTGAAGAGGGAGTGCTGGTCTGACCCCACGGATAGCCATTCATTTCGAAATTGCAAGTTGGTGAGGAAGAGGTTGTAGTCGTGACACTTGGGGCAGTTGTGGATTGGCAAGAAGGATCGTTGGGGTACGCCCAGCGAAACAAGATATTGGTTTCAATAAAGCGCGCTTGTCTAACAGAGGGGGGATCGCAAGAATTTGGATGACGCAAGTCGAGGTGATGACCGCTATCTGTTATAACAAGCGAGCAGACGCCGGTCGCCTGACTCTGCGGATCGCAAGTCATTGAGTTGATCACACCACCGCCTGACCAAGGATCCAGCGCGCCGTTGCTAAAAATGTACAATTAATTTCATGTTAACACTGCCCTATACAGAGTGCGGCAAATATACGTGCTTTTTTACATTAAAATAGGCTTAAAAACCGCACGTAATTTTGCCGCGCCCTCTACACACAAATAATACATCTTGTCGTATACTCGAAATAACGGTTTCATGTTACGCACTTAAGCTAGAGTCGTGCTTTGAGACTATTCTCTAGCACTGCGTTAAGTGCAACTTTCGCTAAAGTTAGCGATATGATACCGACCCAATGTCTTTGGGATGGGAAAGTTGGGATTCTCTACAAGAAACCATTTGGGAGGAGGGGGATGCACATGATTATCTCAGATTCGCCACAAGAAACTCATAATTCAGCAGCATATGAACTTTGCGAGGAGCAGTGAGCAGAGCGAGGCAGATTCTTTCACAACCAAGGTGTGCAAGCAATGCAACCAAACCAACCGTTCTTTTTCTTTTCCTTTGTCTTCTTATCAACGCCAGTCGTCGCCCAATGCTCGGCGATCCAATTCTGGAAGTAGATCACTTCCAATTGGCGCGCTCGGATCACCGACGGAGTGTCTTTGGGATTCGCAGCGCGCAGGTCGTAATGATGACCGCCATCTTCGATGATAATACTGACGATCGATCCCTCGGTTTTCGGCTTCAACGACCAGCCACCGCCCGACCACGGGTCCAAGTAGCCGTTGCTAAAGTTTGGGGGAGCAAGCTGTAGGGTATGCAATTTTAATCTCGAACTGAATTCGTGGATCCCCGAAGCTTTCGCTCTCAGAAACTCCAACTTTGATCGGTCGAATCCAGTCCTATCATACTCTTATCTATCAAACAGCACGCTAACGTGCGCATCATCATCGACGACCAGCATGTCAATCGAAAAGACTAAAACCTCTTCTTACTATCTCACCAGAAATATCCGCAACATTTCAATTCGCATACGTTTGGCAAGCTAGGGCATGAATGTAGGCGAAGCGTTGCCAGATAAAAATATCATACCTGAAGATGATATTGCTGGAGGCGGCAAAGTTGCTACCGTAGTTGGTGATAATCCAATCAGGACGCATCATGGCGCGCGTATAGCCGAGGGGGGCAAACGTCGGCGCACAGCCTTGGTACTGTTCATCGGCCGTCCAGTTGCCGTTGCAATCGTCCCAAAACAGATCGTTCGGCGGGCCCTGCGCACAGATCGGCATCACCATCTCAGTACATGCCTGAAATAGGCCATTGCTGAACGTGCGGATTAAATTTGACCACTTTAATGTCAGTCAACGAGCCAGACCAGCTCACCACTCAATTTGAGCTTAATCAAAGAAACATACATATTCCCCGATAACATGACAACTCGCGACACGGCAATTCACGATATTACGTGAAATCAATGCGACAATTCGCGACATACGTAATGTCGCGAACTGTCGTATCGCGAATTGTCGCAAAAATATCATGTCGCGAATTGCCGTGTCGCGAGTTGTCCGTTTCCCTATTCCCCAGCGTACCGGCCTGCCACACGAAACGGCTTTAATCGGAAATAATGTGAACTGATTGCTACAGGATTCCAGTTTATTCGGTGGCCAAAACGCCGATTTTAGTCTTTAATCTTACCCAGAAGCCAATCCTTGAGTTATCCGCAATGGGAAATAATAATCGCAACATAGCTTCATGTTCTATGACATCGACTATTACTGGACAGAAAACGCCGGGTGAACTTTCAATCACAACCAACTTCAAGGGAAACTTTATGTTTCAAATGTCAAGTTTTTCTTCGCATTAATTGACAATCGTCTACAATCAAAAATGTTCACTAGGAACGATAGTCGTTTCTTGGTTCTTGGTTTTTACATGACTAAATTGATAGAAAGAAACAATATCGACTTTCGAAGCAGTTTGCCGTAATCAAACTAAGAATATTTGTCACTGATAGGGAGATTTTGATTATACCTGCCAGGGCCATCCGAGGGGTGAAGAGAGGGCCGAAGTAGCGGCATCGGAACATTGGGGATTGATGAAGGGCGAACAGAAGCTCGTCTCCGTACCGGTGGCATTGTAGTAGAGATTAGCCACGTTGTACATTGCGTTAGCCAACTCTTTGTAGTCGCTCAGCACCGTACTCAACGACTGGCACGCCACCTATAAAAATGTTCCTTTGCCTTCAATGACACTAATGTCAAGCGATCACTCAATATATTTTTTCAACCAAATTCTTTTTGTCTGATATTTGAACTATGTCAAATGTCCGCTTAGTTAGTGCATTTTTAGTAAAGCTTTTCAAAAAAAATTAAAGACAATTTGAATCATTACTTAATAACTATCGCGTATCGTAAGAAACTGTCGCTTGCGCTCGAATTAACTAAGCAATCAATCGTAGTGACACAAACTATACCTTCACTGGCCATCCTGGCAGCGGTTTTAGAAAGTTGCTCGGATAGGGATAATCGACCATTGCCATGTATTCGATTGCCTCTCGGATGAAACCAATTAGACCCCAGCCGTCGGAACCTTGCTGTAATTGCGACATGGGTGCGAGGTTAAAAAGCTGGTTCAAGAACGCCCGACCATCGGCTGAAACAAATCAGCGATCGATGAAAGTAGTCTCAGCTTTTTTGACATCGGATCAATTTCACATCGCGTACTCTAGCTAAAGCCGCACTTGACGCAGTAATAATGTACATCCCTTAGGCACAACTTTAACTAAAGTATGCAGTGTGAAGCCATACCATTATTTTATGAAGTCATTATACTTTCAGCGCAGTACATCTTATTCAATTTAAGCTAAACTCTAAGCAGCACTATGACTTATTACACCTAAATCATTTGTGCATACAATAATCAATGCTTAAATACTGCCGAAAATCGCAACTGCCAAACACTTTTCCTAATTAGCTTAAATAAAGTATGCAGGATAAGACAGAAATCACAATAGCACTTAAGATAAGAAACTCACTGGTATTAGACAAATTATTTATAGCCGTCCAAGCTCTTTGGAAGTTGTCAACATTGCAGCCAGAGTTGCTATACGTTCGCTTGACAATATTCTCAAAGATACCCTGATCAACGCCCGTTCCTTCAAACTGCAGCACAGGCGCCGAC
>NIUQ01000377.1:0-52196 GCA_002796945.1 Plectus sambesii
ATTTTGAGATTCGTTTTTCTTTGTTGGATCAGAATATACCGCCTTTTGCGCGCGTTATCTTTTTCATGTAGATGGTCATGACTGTGTCGAAGCAATGAAACTATTCATATAATATGCGTGGAACTTTGTGAAGAACGTTGGTGTGTGGTGTTCGCCTGCCGATCAAGCTTATTGGCAGTATCTGACTTACAGATGTCTAATTATCCGTGTACTAAACAATTTTTTACTCGAAAGTTTTCGATATATATTTATTAGGATATGATTTGGTGGGGGATGAAAATCGGAGTTTCGAGTTCACTGAATGTAACTAAATTTATTTTTTGCGAGAGAAATCATGTTTGGTATAATCACGAATGCATCTAACGCGTTCGCTTCATCTCTGAACACGTAAAATTTCGGTTGCCACAATAACAAAACCAGCGCTTACGATATAAATTGGCGATTTTCATTAAGTCATCAGATAATTATCATAAGGATCGCCGACGAAGAAGATGTCGAAGAAAAAGGTGCTGTTGATGGGGAAGAGCGGGGCGGGGAAGACGAGCATGAGATCCATCATCTTCGCCAACTACATTGCTCGCGACACTCGCCGCCTTGGACCTACCAGTTAGTTTTCTCTCTGTTTACTGGCCCAGGCATTAATTTGTTTCAGCTTCGAACATTTCCAGTGTATAAGCGGAAGGATCTGATCCCCCTGTTCTCAACTTTGAGTTACCGCAGTTTCTCATCTACAAATCATGTCCATGTTCCTGCTACGAATAAATAAGAACATGTCATAAAATGCCATCCCTAGTACCCCATCAATGAACTAGTCTAGAAATAGAGGCAGACATTATTATTACCACCGTTTGGGCCAGTTCATATCTGTCGTCTGATTCGGACTTAACCGATCCATTTCAGTGGAGGTTGAACACGCCCATGTCAGATTCCTCGGCAATTTGGTGCTGCATCTTTGGGATTGCGGAGGGTACGAACAGTCCATTTATTCGTTTTATCATTTTATTAGTGAACTTTGCAGCCAAGAGACGTTCATGGAGAACTATTTGGCTTCGCAAAAAGACCAGATCTTCAAGGGAGTGGAGGTATTAATCTACGTGTTCGATGTGGAGAGTCGCGAGATTGACAAAGACTATCGCTATTATCAGTCGTGTCTCGAGGCGCTACTGCAGAACTCCCCTCAAGCCAAAGTCTTTTGCCTCATACACAAGATGGACTTGGTGCATGAGGACCACCGCGATCAGGTCAGGAAATGTCGCTGCACTTTGCCAGAGCACTTTTACGCGGTCATAGGGTTGTTAATGCCCATTACCATTGCAAACTGACAGAGGATGCGTGAATATGAGATAAGATGTTCGCTAGATATCATATGGTAAGAAAACCCTACCAGTCATATTGAACTGCCCATTTTCCTCTGACTTTCATGGAAGACTCCCCCATCTAGAATATACCCGGAATAGTGCTGCTAATGCTTTTGTTTGCGGGAAGTGCGCAGAATCATGGAGCAAGACGCTGTAATTTTATCTCGTGTAAAAATTGATGCGCGTATTTGAAAAACAACTAAAAGCTGCGCTTGCACTGTTCGTGCGTATACCCGAGTTAAACTCGGTATATTGCAGGTATTTCGAGACAAAGAAAAGGATATTCTGGCTATGTCGGAAACAGCCGCCGACAATCGCCAGTGTTGCCAGTGCTTCAGGTCAAGTATTTGGGACGAAACTTTGTACAAGGTACTACTTGATTTTTCCTTTCTTCGTCTCCTTAATGTCCAGTATTAAGGCGTGGTCCGCGATCGTCTACCAACTAGTCCCAAATGTCCGGATGATGGAAGAGCGCTTGAAGGAGTTTGCCGAGATCTTGGACGCCGACGAGGTGTTGCTCTTCGAGCGAGCGACTTTTCTCGTGATTGCTCAGGCCCAAATTACCTCTCACAAAGACGTGCATCGTTTCGAAAAGGTTTCGAACATCATTAAGCAATTCAAGTTGTCTTGCAGGTGGGCAGTCGGCAGTGTTTGTGTCTTGTCATAACAGTCAGTGTCTCTTTTCAGCAAACTCGGCTCGCAGTTTGAGTGTATGGAAGTCCGCAATAACAATTTCGCTACCTTCATTGACAGTTTTACTGCCAACACGTATATTATGCTCGTGCTGTCCGATGGAACCGTCTGTAAGCATATTTTTTTGTTATTTTGGGAGTATCCGAAAAGTCCTCCACAGAAACTGAACCTGGGGCCTGTATCATAAAAATAAAAGCAAGGTTTAAATAGATGGAGTTCAGTAAGTCGTGATATTGTCATCTTTGACAGTCACTCATATTGGCGCTTTCTATTGCGTTTATGATCAATCACCGCGCAACCACTTTGTAGTTGTAATGGTGTTATAAGATGGGTCCCCAGGTCTGCTCCAACCCATATGGGCTGCGGTCCCCAAAAGATATGCCCTTCTTTTCGGGATCCCCGGTAAATGCATAACAGTTGCCGTTATAGCAATCAATGTTCATTTTTCAGCATCTGCGGCCACCCAAATGAACATTCGAAACGCCAGAAAGCACTTTGACAAGTTGGAAGCAAAATAAATCCTACTTTTCTTTTTGCGGCCTTAATTTTGTGATATATTTGCGCTTGGCTGGATATAGTTCGCTTTAGTTAACCGCGTTGCATTATATTGGATTTGGATTTGATCTGGATATGCTGATGAATAAATTTTTTGGTCTCTGCTGCTTTTCGTCTGTTTGTGGCAGTTGTTTTACGTCACCGAAGACTCGTCAACGCAGTCTCTACCTGATGAAACTTGGGACTAACTCGAATATAGAGTTGGTTTATAGTCGAAATTTGATAGTTAATAACAGAGAGCCACAGGGAGCACGTTTAGTGTGGAAAACTAAGTTAAGCCTCTTCGCTGAGGGGTCCACGCTATTAATCTTTATTGTCGAGGGACCCACACTTCATTCATTTCTTGTTACAAAAAAATTACGATTATATCGTCAACATTTTTCAATCATTAACAAAATCCAAAGAAAATACCTTATGACGCGAATTTAAGCGTATCTTTAACAAAGTATACCGACAAGGAAAAGTTCAAGGATACGTTTCTGACTAAGAAATTACAATTATAGATCGTCGTAAGAGAATGGCCCTCTGGTGGCTGTGCGTGCCGCCGGCCACGGCCGTTGTTATCGCCGCAGCTATGGTCTTGTTTCGTTTCGCTCGGTAATTTCATTAGCATATTGCGGCAGCTTGCGTTCATTGTGCAATCTACGTCTTTTTTCGAACTAAAATGAGCTGGCCGGTCAACTGCTGGTTTTGCAACACGAATAGCCGAGTACCGTACGAGCGGAGAAATGCGTGGACGTGCCCAGAATGCGAGCAGTACAACGGATTCACTGAGGTGAGTATCGAACTAAGGGCTTATACATATTCGACTGCATGCCAAATATAAAATGACTTGCCTTAATTTGGTGATCCATCCGACCACTCAATCAGTCGAACCGGCCCAGGAACCCAAGCCGAACTATTCAGTATTCTACTCTTGTAGTATCACTGAGTCAGACCGATCAGTCACCCAAATTAAATATCACTCAGTATTTCTACCCTTGCAATGTTCGTCTATGTTCTTGAAACTCACCTTATTCGCTTCAGACGGGTGACTATAATCGCGACATGCGGGAGCAACGTGACGGGCGACTCAACAGGCACTTTACCCAGCTGACGCGACCGAAACGCCAACAGCCGCCCGATCTCACCTCGCTCGACCCGCCCAACGGCCTCTGCAACTCTTGCAACGAAAATCAGGCCTTGAAAGTGCGCCAACTGGCCATTTTCACTCCCATCGACGAAGTATGGTTTCTTTTCTCAAAAGGGAACTCTGATCACCTCTAGCTGAAAGAAATGTACCGTATAATGTTTTTAGCTATGTATGCAAAGTTGCTTAGCCGTAAGTTGTCAGGTTGTCCGAAAAGGGTTTTCAAACCTTTAATAGCTCTATTTAAAAGAAGTTTTTGAGAAGTCTTTTCGGATAACCTAATAATTACAATATGCAATATGATTCGCAGCCAGCTTGTCATAGATAGCTATCAACAATCTACTATAGATTCTGTCGATTAGATGCGACCGAGTTCTCCATTAAAAATACATCGCAGTTTACATCGATTCCGTTTAGAAACGCTACGATGAAGAAGTGGAATCGTTTAAATCGCGACTTGAGAAGATTTATCCGTTGTGCGCCAAGTGCGATCAATTTCTGCACAACACCCTTGCCTATCAGCAGCAGAAGCTTGGGCTGCTGGATGGGCTTCGACGGCGGTTTCAGTACCGGAAACCTCTCGACTCTCCGACCAAATCGTTCCGTCATAAGGTAACGTCGACGTCGCAAGTAGAATGATTGAGTAAAATGTCACCGTCGCTTTAGCGGTACTTTGAGAGTCCTTACTGCGTTTTTATGCGATTTTGCGAGTGCTAGAAGAAATGTCGCATTTGTGCCGTTACAGTGCATTGTATGGTGTGACTTTCAAATTACCGCGTCCTCAGAGCCCCGGCGGGATGACATTATTGATTTAT
Source organism: Plectus sambesii (assembly GCA_002796945.1). NCBI lineage: Eukaryota > Metazoa > Nematoda > Chromadorea > Plectida > Plectidae > Plectus > Plectus sambesii. The sequence continues at coordinate 4,551 of NIUQ01000377.1, forward strand.
TTATTTCCTCACTCCCTCTGCCCTATTTCACTTGTACATAAATTCGTATTGGCGTTAAAAGACGCAGCCAACTTTTCTCAGATATCATTTACTGAGCTTAAATGAAATAAGATCGAGGTCAGTAGTTTATCGATGTGATGCGGACCTTGAATTAGTAGAGGGCAATTGCGGAGAAGGATAAAGGATGACATTCATTGCATTTCAGCCACCGTCGACACCTGCGAATCGGTCGATTCGGTCGATTCGAAGACGCAGAGCCCATCCGGGTGCCCTTGCTCGTTCGTTGCACATTTTCTGTGTGACAGTCGCCTCGTTGCTTTTTATTGTCGACTTAAACAATCTACAAAACGACAGTCAGACCGAGGTGCGTAATGTTTATTGTCAACATTTTTTTTATTGATAAGGATAGAAATGATGTTTGAATCGGGTGAATTGCTTCAAAAGTTGATACCTCGTACTAATGTTCATTGTATGCATAAATCAAGAATCAATACTGATCTTGACAATAAAGTGGTGTCTCGCTTCGAAAGATGATTTTTTGATAAAATAATCTTAGTGGGATGCAATGTGGGTCTTCTCATCATACTGATCAAAAATTGGGAGCCGCTAACAATAATCATCATCAATCATAATATAATAATCAGTAGGGCTTTGCAGCTGATCTGCTTCGCGCGCTACCTCCCGGTCGCCCTGCTAAATGCTCTTTCTTGGCTGCCAAAATACGCCGCGGCCCTATCCGTCATCAGCGCTTCAGCTCAAGCTTTGTCGATGAAAGTAGCAAAAGCGTAAGGCGTTTTACTTATGTCCTTTACAGTATGTCAAGATTGCACTTTCAGCCGCTTGGTACTGCCAGATCTGCTGATAATGCCGGCGTGGATTGGGCTGATCGCTTTGCATACGGAAGCAATAACGACCAAATGGACCGTGAGCAAGCAGGATTTGTTCCTCTGCCAAACGGCGCTCGCATGTCTGACTGCCCTCCTGGCCATGTCGGTAGCCGTCCTACCTCGAAAGCGTTTGTGCAAGAAGCGACCGAATTTCGTCAGGTACTTCTAGTTAAATTTTCTCCTCGAGGAGGAAGAAATCTTTGATTGAATAATGCAAACTGCTTCGAAAATTGATAGCGCTGTTTTCTATCAATTCATTCAATCAATTTACGCACGTAAAATCAAGAAATTATAATTATTTTTGGTAAAAAATTGTATTTTCGCACCGAAAAGCGAGCCCAGTTTTGCTAAATACGGTGCCTAACTCGATATCTTCTTCCTCGCTCAAAAATCTTGATGATATACACTCATTACTATCACGCGTTCACTTGTTCGAAACGACGCTCATTGGACATTTTTCAGCGCATTCTCAATCGCCAGCACGCCTCTGAGCCAGTGCAGCAGCGCTCGCGAGTCGTTGTCGTCGTCGTTCAACCGATCCACTGCTTCGGTGGCGTCGTCAGTGTCGCGTAACAAGACGCCATCCGCGTTCCGCTTGTCGCCGTCGTTGTTGGCGGACGGAGGGAACTCGATGTCCGCGCGGTCGACTGCGAACGAACGACGACAGATGGCCGACGATCGCGAAGTTACTCCCAGCCGGGAACTCGGTGGGAAACTCGACAAGCTCAGCATCGGCCTCTCCTCGCCGGCTAATCCTCAGTTGTCTGCACAACGGCGCAGAGGTTCGCCTTCTTACTGTTTTTCAACTGTTGTCGACGAGTTATTTTCTATATTTCCAGTCAATCGTTATGCACGTATTGTATGTATCATTCGATCCCCCACCTCTTTTGGAGTTTGTGATAGGGAGTTTGGCTTGATAAATTAAACACAGGGATTCCAGGCCGTAAGATTTATTAGGAGGAGGATATTTGCAACGAGCAATTATAAATGATCGACTGGGTTGCCTAATATCGTAAAAGAGTACTTGTTTAAGCACTCGTATGGACCATTCTAGAATGTTCTATCACTCGAGTGTTATGGAGATTGAAATACGCTTCACTCCATGCTGTTCGCTCGGAGCCGTCGCTCATCCGTTTTAGAGCACCGATTCCATACTGTCGCCCGCCTCACATCTCCTTTTGCATTGCTTCCCCTTTCGCTCGTAAATTCAACGAAGCCATTTTCTTTCCCTTCCTCGACTAAATCATAGTATCAACGTTCTAATCGCCAAACGTTTCAGGCCCGTTCTCGTCGTTGTCGATCAACGCGAGCACGTTCAGGCCGGAGGGGTCGATTTGGAGCTCACCGCCGTCGACGCGATCGACTGCTTCGACATTTGGCTCGCGACCGTTGCTGGCGCCTTCGCGATTGAATGCGCTCAGTTCGGATTACGGCGGTGGTCGTCGCTTTTCTCCTCCGAAGAGTCAGATCACGTCTGCGCAGTCAGGTGAGAAATATCTCATTCTATTCGTCCGTTTTAGTTATTTTCAATATTTCATTACTTCTACCTTGTTGTTTTATTAGGTGGTTTTATCCCTCAGAATTATTGCACGTCTTATTCAGCATAGCTAGCAAAAGACTGCCTTATCAAAATATATGATATCACCACTTGAATGAAAAAGAGTTTGTTGTAATCTCACGCGCTTTGTTAGTATTAAAAGCACGGAACAAAGAAGCCATTATAAAGCTTGGCGTACAGAGCAACATATGTCATAATGAAAGTATAAACGCGACCTTGCTCTTAGTAATTTTAATTTTTCACTCTACCTGAAATGTTTACAGGTTATTGGACATCGAACGACGACGCGGACAGTGTAATGACGTCGGCGAGTCGAATGCATCTAATCGACTGCTCACCGGCGCCCAATAAATCGCAGTTCTGGTGGAACTGTCTGATTGGACTCGGCGTCTTAGTCAGTTTGACCGTCAATGCCCTTGTGCTCTATTTTCATTTTTCCAAGAACAGCAAGACTTGAAAGAGATTATCTTCACTCGATCGCTAGCTAGCTCGGCTGATTCGATCTCTTCTTTTGTACGTTTCACTGTATACGACTACTAGCTTGATGTCCTCACTGAAGTGCGCCTTAATGTCAAAGTCAATTGTAATGTCTTTACTGGTAATGTTTACTTGCGGATCATGGTCGCGCGTCATGGAAATTTTATGAGCTGATTCGGACATGGAATTGTGAGAAAAATGTGCTCAGCGTATCGCACTGATGGTAACACGTGTAATGCTCCCGTTTGCCAGCCTAGCATATCGTACTCTTCTGCAGAGTTAAGAAAGTTCAGCAATGAATACTATTACTATGGAAATAAAAACATGCGTGCTCAAAGGAGACGGCGTACTTTGGATGCATGCACAATGCGCGACTAAAGAAGCAGTCGAGTTGCAGTTACAGTTCCTTAACATCTTTATGAACCTAGAATTTGTGCAGTTGCAAACGTAAAAGCAGAGACAACGAATGACTTACAGACAGTCCATTTATTTAAAGATCGTAATTTTACTACGTTTCGCGCAGAAGCCGGTGTGAATACAGAAAAGGCGGCAAAGGTCCTTGTGGCTTCACTCTGCTGCGACTAATCACCGCTTAACTACGACAAACCGATTTGAATCAACATTATAGTCGCATACCGCAGCATATCATCGCTTTACGCAAACAACCGGGCGAATGATAAATGCTAACCGTGCCTCTTTTGATTTGATACGCGCTCGGATTAATTAGAGAAATCATATAGCGCTGCCGTCCTATTTAGATAGCGTGTCACTTGTTTTCAAGTTCACTTCGAACGACGTAGTGCTGGAAGAGGCGAAAAAATTGTGCTTTCGTATGAAAAAAAGCACTAGCCTCCTTCACTTAACAATGAATCCTACTCATTAGTCATATGCTGTGAAAGGAAATTGTTAATTGATATTTTAAGCACTCGCTTTCGCACAGAAAGCTGCTCTTATGAATTTACGTGATCTTTTCAAGCTTTGGACACTATTATGATAATTTCTATTGAATTTTACAACCGTCCAATAGGAATGAGACAATATTTAGGTCGTTTTCCATCGCGCGCTCATGCAATAGGCAGAAAAATGTTCATTTGCTCATGCTTTTTGCAGCACTCGACCATATGCATTTTTCGACCAAAAAACGCTGAAACTGTATCAATGAAGACCTCTTTAATTCTTTTTGGCATCTTTCTTTTCAATAATTTTCCAGCTCATTATTCTCTCGGTACGCCAGCAATTTCTGCGGAAATCACGGATTGTGGTAAGTATGGTGCCTCTGCTTTCTCAGCAAGCAATATTTACGTTAATGCGGTGTAAGGCGTAGAGAGGGGGTGCTACAACTCCCTCGTCACTTACTGATCCCTAACTTTGAATATATTGTATGTTTTCTACTTGCCAAAATTTCTTAAAGTAAAATTACATGATGATGATGATCCTGCGAGCTTCTGCAGAAGTATCATCGAAAAGCAAGGTTTCGAAAGCAGTTTTTGAGTATATCATGTGTTATGTTGAATTAAAATGAGCGATTCGATAATGGAAAGTGAATGAACTTCAGTTCAATATTAAAGGCAACTAATGTGCGCTTCTGTTTAATCATTGAGAGCTCATATTTAGGTGATGGCAAATTTTCCAAGTTGGTGGCTTCGATAACGCCGAATCCTCTCCTATATGTGGGCCTTTCAGAGTCAACATTCTGGATTGGTGTTCGATTAACATTTACGGAGGAAGCGAAAATTTTGGTATCTAATGTATCGGCTGACGATTTCATTAGAGATCTGAAATTTTATTATGTTTATGATGAATCAACGTGGGCATTGATTCCAGACTTCCTTAAACCGTAAGTATTTGCTTATCAGTGAATTAAAGCATACATTTATTTTTGCCACTGAGTTAATTATGAACAAAGCCAGTGTACTTTTCGTTCCTGTCAATTCTAAAATACTCTGCTAACAACATTTTCCAGCTCCTGATAATCCCCCTTTGGCAGCATTCGAATTTCATGCCTAAAATATAATAACCTACACTCTTCCCTCCTAAACCTTTCCAGTACTTTTGTATAGCCAGACAAGCAATAAAATTCGGCCGCTATTTTCAGTAAGAGATTCTTTACTGTATTTATTTTGACTTCTTTCCAAGCAATTTGAGTTTAAAATCGACTTCCGCTGTTTAATGCAGTTGTTAATTAGGAATTCAGCGCTAATTTTAGTGTTTTTACTTTCATTTTTCGTTGTGAAACTATGCGCACCAAGTTCGGTGCACACAACTAGCATTGAATGTTTTGTGTGCCACACGGACTTATTTGCAAAATTAAGAGACGCGCAGCGAGGGGAAGGAATGATGCATACAGGGTGGGCCAAAAAAGGAACCCTTTGAACTTTGTCTGTATCTCAGGAATCACTGGACCAAATTAGGTAAAATTTTAACTGAACATGCTCCTATATACTCTGAATGATGAATTAAAATTTTAAAGCAATCGGTTTCTCTTGATGGCTACACGAGCAATTAATTTTGAAGTGACCCAAAAATCCCCATTCAGAAATAATGATTTAATATTTTTTGAATAACTTGATCTGGAATTATCCAACTTAGTTGGGACTTATCATAAATAATCTGCAGAAGTTGGGGTTTTCTTTTAAAAAGAATCATTGAATTCGGTAGCGGCATTGTCAAGTCATGGGTAAGCTAAGGTAAGGTCTCCTTTTCAAGCGCGTTACCAATACCCTTCACGCGTCGCATGCACTAGGCTTAAAAATGAGTGCTTTCTTTGCTTGCACATATCTTGACAGTACCACTATAGAATTCAACGATTCTTTTCCCAGCCAAAACCCCCACTTCTGCAGATGATTTATGTTAAGTTCCAACTCAGCCGGATCATTTTGAGATAAAATATTCTATAACAAACCATTTCGTGATTTCTTAGGACTTAATAATAATGTGCCCCCTAAATCGATCGATTCTGCCCCCAGATTTCGATTTAACCTGCCCCCTAATTGATAGATATTGCCCCCAAATGAGTTGCTGTTGCCCCCAAAAAACAATTATTAATGCCCCCTGATGCAGAAAACATTTTTGCCCTCAGAATGATAGAAGATGCCCGCAGAATGACACACAATGATCCGTATATGACACGTTACCTCAAACCAATATAAAGATGACTTTACATAGAAATGCATAAAAGCAGTTTTGCTTTATTCGCTATTGAAAATGTTCGATCGTCAGACGTAATAATTGTATAATTGCCTCAATTGACATGACATAGGGACAGGATTTAAGGGGTGACCGGAACTTACACCCACCAACCGTAATCCTTCCGTTGACGAGGGTTAATTGCAGTAAATGATTTCAATGTTCAACGTGTGCGTCGCAGCCAATGCACACGGTGAGCATTGAAATCATTTACTGCATTTAACGCAATCAAGCTACAGTTCGTGATGTGTAAGTTCTGGCCACAGCTGTAAGGATCATCTTAAGCGACTAGATCAGTTAGTCTTGTAAGGTGAAGCTGTGCGTGATTGAGTTTTTGTAAATTAACTTATACTCGAATGTCACAATTTTTCAGTCAATTCCGTTCCGAAATGATTCGTGTTCCGCCAGTGAATTTGTCTCATGGATCTTAATGTCTCTCAGTCGCCTGATATCGTAATGTTTCTCAATTTTTGATCGTCTTCATAATGAAGCATTAGTTGTAAATGAATACTGATGCCGATTTCATTCACATACACCACAATTTCATAAATATAGCCATCGGCGACACTTTTTCCCGTTAATTATAAGAAATTATTGGAGGTAAAACATACTCATTAGGGGTCAAAAATGATTTTTATATCAGGGGGTCATTATTATTTTATTCTGGGGGCAACTTCAACTCCTTTGGGGACAATATCTATCAATTAGGGGCAGAAAATATCTTTACTGGCAATTTCTACCTTTTTGAGGGCAAGATCTATCATTCTGGGGGCAGATTCGATTTATTTAGGGGGCAGGAAATATCGCAGCCATTTCTTAGTCACTCTGAATATGCAAAAATCTTGCATTTTTTTAAGTTGCCATAAAATGACGAAAAATACCGTAAATCCTCTATAAATCGCCCACCCTCTAATAACCGCCCACCCTCCAATAAACCCTCCCTCAGAGTGATTAAAACATTAAAGACTTGTGCAGTGCAGGTCAACACTAAATTCCTAATCAGATTCTAGTACTGAGAACGCTTAATCTTTGTATTTATGAGCGCTTTTATAAAATAAAATGACGATTGAAAGAAACAAATGTTCTCTCAGACCCCTTATGAAATAATAATCGCCCAGGGGCGTATTTCATAAAACAATTGGGATTGCGAATTGCGATTGCGAATTGCATTCGCAGTTCGCAATTGTTTTATGAAATACGCCCCAGGGCGACTATTAGAGGATTTACGGTATACCAGTTTTAAAGATTAGAAATACAAAATCTAAGTTAAAGAGAGCTCAAAAAGATGCAAAAACCCGCATTGAATTTGGTTGCGTATTATCAGAGTTATATGTCATCAAATGCATATTGTTACTTAAGGCCCATCGTGTTTTAACGTGGATTTTTGGATCACTTCAAATAAATTGCTCATGTGATCATCAAGAGAAACCGATCACTTTGAAATTTTAACACATCGTTTATGCTATATAGGTACATGTTCGGTTAAAATTTGATGTCATTTGGTCCAGTGGTTCCTGAGATACAGACAAAGTTCAAGAGGTTCCTCTTTTTGGCCCACCCTTTATAATCGCTATGACCCTGATTAACCGGCCATTTCTGTTGATCGCCTATTATACTTTTTTGAATGGCGTTACGTAACAGCAATAATCGGAATGCTGATGTTCAGACAGTTCTCCTTTCGCATTAATTGAAAGGCCTTCGAAGTAGTCTGTTTCCGAATCTTTTGTTCTAATCTTATTAGTATATTAAATAATCTGTTGCATAGAGACACTCTGATATGAAAAATTGGTCACTCATTTCCTTCATGAGAGAATCATTATCATAACAGTAAGCATCAATTTTTATTTGATGCTTCGCAATTAGAAAATGTCAATGGTTGAGTAAAGTTTATTAGGCATTTGGAACAAAACAACAATTCCAAAGCATGCGAAAAGGCATTCCCTATTCAATGCTGCCCAACAATACAACAAAGCCTGTTATCACCGTACACGAATGACGCGATTTTTTACCCAGAACAACTTGGAGTCTTCAGTTACCAACTCTACAGCAATCTTATAGACGCCATTTTGAAAGCAGCGCAGGAGGTATACTTTTTCACTTAAAATGAATGTCTGTTGACATAATTTTCGGGCTGGCGAGGTTTTGAATTGGCCTTATATGCTCACTGGTTTGGGCTGTGGAGAAATAAGGCGGCTAGCCTAGGAGTATATCCCCAAAAACTTTCATTATCCAGTTCGAAGCTCTTCTATTATAAATATCGCCAAATATTTGCTTAATATATAGCAAAGCACTCATTTTTGTTATGAAACTACTCTCTACTAAAAAATTTCCCTTATTTCCATGCCGTAGTAACCCAACTGATATGAGATCTTTTTGGAGGTACACGTTCCAACGCACATGCAAGCACGAAGCTTGAGCCCACGATTTGGGGTGATAAAGTCGAAAGCTAGGGGACGTTGCGCAAACTTGGGGAAAATTATTAAATAAATGCAAATCCATTATAATCTACTGAAAACAGAAGGAACTATTTCTGACTAACCCCTCTCATTAGCTTCCTCCATTTTGAGAAAAATCATGCGTTGTAGGTATCTATAGAAGTAGAAGAGCTTTCGTGTGCTTAGGGGACTGTTTAAAAAAACCACTTTATATACAAGCATGGAAGGGTGCAGACTGGTCAGCGTTTGTTATGCGCAGGAAATTTTTCTCACGTCCCCACTGATCAATCGCCGAACTTTCTGCAATTGTTATTTCTGCAGTCACATTACAAAAGTTTCTTGAACAAACGCAGTATTGTACTGAATCGGGATCCGACACAAGTACCTCGCAAGCCTGAAATTTCATAAGACGCTGTTCGCACCCGTTCGTTATGGTGTGAAATATAATTTCCAATTTAGCGCTGTCCATAGTCCCCATTTGATGACATCTTTGCACCCGAAAATCCCGTTAGATTAATTTCCACTTAAACGACTTATCCCTTCCTAAAATATCTAGTCTTTTTAAATATATCCTTAGAGACTTATGAAAGCTGGGTTTTATTTAAAGAAAAACAGTTTCAAATAAATAGTGATAATTAAATATCGCCTTCCTACTTCCGTATAAGTACACATATTATCGCGCCAGGATGAAATATTTGCGAAGTTATATCGCGATGTAAGACATTCCAGAATTGGCATCACAAAAATATTGAGGAGTTCTCGTTGCAACTTAAAATTACCAGTGTTAATGCTTCAGATAAAAATTCAGATTCAACTAGGTATTGCTCTGTATGGAAAGTCGCTAGGTTGTGCTCGAATTGGAATTAAAGCTACGTACTATAGCGAAATTAATGGAACTGAAAAAGAGTACATAAGCGAAAATATTAAACATGCTTTTGATACGCCAAAAATAATCAACGTTTCTGATCAGAATAAAACTTTTTCATGTCCCGAAAATTCGAAGGAAATCAGTAATTCAAGTTGTGAATGCAATCCACCATTTTCTGGACCGCTTTGTGCCTTTCATTGCCAGTTTGATGATATACACTGGTCGGGTTGCGGTTTTTGGCCCGATGAGGAACTCTTTACTTGTACATTCACGAATGATGACTACATACAATATTGCATGAAGGATAATGGCGTGCAGTTTCTCAATGGCTCAATCACCGTGGACATTGTTAGTCTCAATCATATCACCGTTAAATGGAAAGTGGTTCATTTTGTAGCTAGTTATGACTATGAATTAACCTTGCAAGACAACGGTGCAAGCCTGGGAAGTATTTCTAATTCAGTGTTATACTTGAATGAATTAGAAACGAGCTATAGTCTCAGTTCTCTGTGTCTGCAAAGAATAGTATATGGTGTCGACTGCAGAAATACAGTTTATGATGGACAAGACTGCTACAATTGCTCGGATTTATCCTTGATTCCATTTCATGTTTATACAATTGTTTTAAAATTAGGTACTAAATACAAATTTTAAATGCTATTGCCGTGCGGACGAACTCTTTGGCCGTGAATCTTGTTTAAATAATTATTTGGGTTAATACCCTCAGAAGAAACCGCATTGCGCTCCGGTTCATCGGTTCAAAGTCAATCTGTCTAAGATTTTTTAAGAGACAATTTTTTGAATTAGTAGTCCGTTTGACGAAAACACTTCTTGATGGACAATAATTTTGAGACACAGAGCGCCATAGTGTGAACAAGAGAGAGAGAGCAAAACAGGGGGATGGGTAAAGTAGCGCGGTGGGGAAGTGCAAATGCGGGTCTCATGACATTGCCAAACTTATGGGTGTACCTTTAATGTTATTCCACAATTATCAGTGCAGGTCTATTTTCCACTCCCTCTATCCTCTTCATACACTTGTCTACGTCCCCTCGCTCATACTATTGGCTCCTTTGTAATCTTTTCTATGTTACTCAAAGAGATGATTCCCTGAACAGATAGGTTCTCGAATGAAAATCTCGAACAGATTGACCTCAGAGAGGCGGTCCTCGAGCAGGCGCCCTCTAATCAACAAAATAGAACTCGGTATTGTAAACAGCCTTGTGTCCATGGGGTCAATTTTTAAATAGAATCCTTTACGAGAATTTAGTTCTGTATAAATCTTTTCTCGCAGTATTGCCACATTTAATATTTTGTGAACAGGAGTTAATTACAACAAGGATGGCAATGATTTGGGGGAATACGTAACGTCAATTGCACCTTTCACAACTCCTGAAGTCGACGTCATGGCGCCTAAAATTACTGGCGCTGCGCTGGACGAAGATCAAAACTTTATCAGTGTTAACTGGACGTTAACCGATAAGTATTGTCCCGGATACATTAGACGATACGAACTTACCATTTCCTGCAAAAGTGATCAAGCAATATTGTCAGGAAACTTGCATTTCGACTGTCGCAATGGTTTTCAAGGGCCTGAGCTGAACGGAACTCTTCCGGGGAAATGCAAAAGTGAGGATATTGATATAAAGGTAAGACAAGAGGTCTTAAAATTTGAAGTCGTCATTAAACATAGAAAATAATATTAAGCCAGCGTAGCTGGCTTTACATAAAAGTTAACATAAATATTAAGCAATTAACATCTTTTAGATTGTGAAAATTAAATTTATTGTTTTACTTGCAATCGACGTCCGATTTTGTTAAAATATTGTAACTACAACTATTGCAGTTATAGTTGCAGAGGGTGTAGCAATTTTAGCTGTGAAGTAATTGCAAAAATGTTTCTATAACTTCACAATGAAACAGCTGACCCACTTCTTGCACTTGTAATCACAACAGTTCTATAATGAGCATTTGCGGTATGCATCTCATCGCAAATGCATTGATGCGGTTCTGGAAATGCTAAAACTGTTTCGAACAGTGTAAAGTTGTTAGCAACACAAATGCTTAAATGTAAATAATTACATGCTGCCAAACGCACCTTTTATTAACACATGTTTCCTACCCTTGGAAGAGTTCAGGATCAGTGGCAACGAGCTGTGATTTGTAGTTGTACTGCACTATTTGTTAGTGATGTGCAAGACTTGAAGAATTCTGAAGTGCACAAACGTTTCGAAATGAGTTTCAGCTACGAATCGGAACTACTAATTCAACTAGTGATGAAAGCGAGCAATTTCTGTTGAAAAATGAAGCTTTGTCGACCTTAGCTATTATTGCCTACGTCCTTGGAGCAATCTTAGTTACGGTTGCAATTGCTTCAGTGATATTCTTTTATTACTACAAACGTCATGTTAAGGTAAAGTTTAATTGTTATAAAATTTTAATTTTCATTAGATCAGGGCTGTATTTCCGTGTGGCTCAGTGATTGAACTTTGAGCTGGGCTAATTGGATGGGTTTTTGAGGTAATGAACGTTGGAAAATGAATGAATAACTACGGAACAGTTTATTGAACTTGACTTTAAGTTTCAAAAGAACCTTTTGTTGCTCAAATGTACAATTTTTAGAGTTTTCAAAATACACACCAAGCAGTGCGAAAACTTCTGCATATGCAACGCAAGAGCGGTGTCGGACAGAGTTTCCGCGCTCGGAGTGCGCCCAATCTACCCATACCTGACGTCCCTGAAAGTTTGTTAGATTTTCTTAAAAGATCTTTAATGTTAATCAGCTGCTCTCTTAGGTTGCAACTCGCCCGGAGGAACAACAGCTTATCAAACAATTGCTGTCACTTCTGAAGTTGGTTCGCCGCACGCACTCCAAGTTCCTGAAATACAGAATGAAAGCGCTTTGACTACTCCAAGTGATTCTCTTGCCTATACACCTGCTAAATTTCTATAGGGATATGCGCTTAATATTTGATAGATTTGTTTAGCTGCAACGAAATCACAGCCATCGATTAATTAATCAGAGGCCTCTTTGATAAAACAATTGCGATTAAGAATTGCATTTCGATACTGCATTTCGCAATTGACAGTTTCATAAAGCACTTTCGTTTGCAAGTCTTGAAGATTGCATTCGCAATTGCGAGTTTCATAAGACTGTCAGTTGCAACTAGCATTGCGCAAATTCTTGAAATTGTTGTAAAACTGAAAACTGCACAACTGCAAACTTAAGATTTCCGAATTACGAAACGCACTTGCAAATTGCCATAGCTTTATGAAATAAGCTCGAGGTCTGTCAGTTCTTTTACCGATATATGCGGACTTCATTGTATGCTGTATAGTCCATATTAAAATGAAACGTGGACTAAATACAAGCTTAATAAGCAAACTTGGTTTATATTTTCAAAAGTATGCAACATCAATAAACAGAAAGCAGTCGGCGAATATTTTACAGATTTTCAGTATAAGTAAGGAATTGCGCTTGGTGTTTTCGTCAAAAGACAATCATAACATCATAAAGCAGCCAAGCACGCTCATTTTAGATTCCTACATATCACACTGACATATTTTCATCATTCAGTTGTATTTCATGATAATTGAAAGAGATTACCTTCATTCGAACGCTAGCTAACTCGGTTGATTCGATCTCTTCTTCTGTACGTTTCACTGTATACGACTACTAGCTTGATATACTGTCCTCACTTAAGTGCGCCTTAATGTCAAAGTCAATTTTAATGTCTTTACTGGTAATGTTTGCTTGCGGATCATGGTCGCGCGTCATGGAACTTTTATGAGCTGATTCGGACATTGAATTGTGAGAAAAATGTGCTCAGCGTATCGCATTGATGTTACACACGTATAATGCTCCCGTTTGCCAGCCTAGCATATCGTACTCTTCTGCAGAGTTAAGAAAGTTCAGCAATGAATACTATTACAACGGAAATAAAAAAATGTACATGCTGAAAGGAGACAGCGTATGCTTTGGATGCATGCACGATTCGCAGCTAAATTCGCAGTCGAGTCTCAGTCACAATTCTTTAGCACCTTTTTGAAACTGTAAATTGCGCAATTGCAGACGCAAGAGTTGAGACAACGAATAATGCTCCCAGACAGTCCATTTATTCAAAGATCGCAATATTAATATATTGCGCGCAGAATAAAGAAAAATGGTGGCAAAGGTCTTTGCGGCTTAACTCTGTTGCGGCTAATCGCCGCTTAACTACGAAGCAAACCGATTTAAATCAGCATTATAATCGCATACTAAAGCCTATCATCGCCTTAAGCAAACAGCAGGGCGAACGATAAACGCTAACCGTGCTTATTTTGATCTGATATGCGATGGGATCAATTAAAGATGATATTATAGAGTGCGGAAGTGCTATTTAAATAGCATATCACTTATTTTCAAGCTCAGGTCGCGTGATGTAGTACCGTAAGTTGCAATCAAATTTTGCTAAAGAAACGAAACCGCTAGCCTCCTTCCTAGCCTTACAAGGAATTCTACTCATTAGCTATATGCTTCCGGGGGAAAGAATTTTAATACTTATCTTTATCATTGTCAAGAAAATAACTCCTCCCTCAAACTTGCTTATATGACTGCGCGCCTAATTGCAGAATGATTGTTGTTAAGCAAAAATAATCAACTTTTTATATTCATAACAGAAGTCCAATGTTTGAAATTCTGATAGTATTGAAATTTTAATCGCTGACTTTCTTCGAGCTTAAAGTTGCTATTATGGATTATGTTACATTTGCCAAGCTATTCCCACTATTATAATTATTTTCTCTGCTCGATATAACCGTCTAATAAAAATGAGACAATGTTACGGTAGTTTTCATTCGCGCGCGTATGCAATAGGCAACAAAATATAGTGAACGCAACCGTTTGTGGCACCCGAATACATTTCAAGCAAACTGTTTGAATTCTAGCAAGATACGATATTAAGCGCGATTTAAACTTCATTATGGGCACTATTTAATTGTGGCTGAGGGTGAAATCCAATTATTAAAAATTGTAGCATTAAATGAGCATTTGGCATAGGAGAATCTTAGAATAATGAAAGTAAGCAAAAGCATCTCGTTTTTTTCGCGATAACTTCGACAGTTCATTGGTCATACGAAACTCTGCCTACAGACTTATGACACAGGACGCTCTCGCACTTGTGTTGCATAGCAACAGAGGATCAGTTGCCATGCAACACGCTACATTTTATGATCAGGTTTTATTGATTAATCATTCTAATTCGGTTCCGATTCCAGATCTCATGATACCCCAAAATTGTACCATAGAGAATATATGTACCCGTACTAATAATCCTGAATCGGAACCTTTAATTATTCGCGCTTCTCACATAAATAGTCACAATGATACATATAACAGTTAAAATAGGTTATAGCCCCATATTCTGTAGGTAGAGTTTGTGGCACCAGTGGCGAAATGTCACGACGCGTGTTAACGTGAATTGGCACAATATCTTGCAGAGTTCGCTGTTTGAACGCTTAACTCAATTGATCGACAGAAATCCACGTTTATGCGCAATTTGCTTGGAATGTATTCAGATTTCTCTGGCGTTTGCGTTCACTATATCTAACTACCCATAATTTTTGCAGTATCTTGACATCTGCGCTTTTCGATCAATAAGCGGCTGAACCTGCACCAATGAAGACCTTAATTTTCTTTGCCGCTCTTCTTTTTAAACAATTTCCAGGTCAATATTCTCTCGATACAACAGCAATGTCATGGGAATTCTCGGATTGTGGTGAGTATAATGCCTCTGCTTTCTCAGCAAGCAATATTTACGTTAATGCGGTGTAAGGCGTGGGAGGGAGATGATAAAAGTCCCATGTCTATTATGGGTGCATATCTCTGGATATATATTATGTTTATACTTGCCCAATTTTCGTAAACTGTGACTTGATATTAATGACGGTATTATGCGGTTTTGAAAAAGTTTCATCAAAAGTAAATTTTCGCACACAGTTTTTTAGGTAAATTAAGTTTCCGCTTGAAGTAAATTGACTAGCTCGATCAGGTTTAGTACAACGATCGCAAGTCAATATTAAAGGCAGCTAATGTGTACTTTTGCTGCAATTACTGAGAGCTGAAATTTAGGTGGTGGCAAATATGGAAGCTTTGTGGCTTCGGTAACCCCGAATCCTCTCTTATGGGTAGGCAGTTCAGATTCAATATTTTGGTTTGCTTTCAACATATCGTTTACGGAAGAAGCAAAACTTTTTGTATCGAATATATCGATCCGCAATTTGACTAGAGATATGCACGTATATTATATTTTGGAAGAGCCTGCATCGGGATTAACAGCAGACACTCTGAAGTCGTAAGAATATGCTTCTCAATGAATGATAGCACATATTTAACGTTGCTGTTTAATTATGTATGAGCAAAGCAAGCATAATTTTCATTTCCGTCCATCCTAAAATACTCTCATTCCCATACTTTCCAGCTTTTGATAGTCCCCTAAAGATAGCGTTTGTTATCAATTATATCGAATGCAGTTTGCTACACTGTTCACTCAAAAAGCTTTATAACTCGGTTCGTTTATTTGGCAATAAATAAAATTCGATCGCCATGTTCTGCACATTAATCGTTGCCTTATATACTTTGTTTCTTTCTAAGCGACTTGAATTTAAAATTGCCTTCAGCTCTCTGATGCAATTTATTAATTAGAAATCTAACGCTAAATTTACAATGTTACTACTTTCATTTTGGCTACGAAGTCTTGTATTTTAAATTCGCTCCGCATGACTTGTCTTTGAAAGGCCATGTATGGTCACTTGCAAAATTAAGAGAGACGGAGCGAGGGGAAGGAGCAGTACTTATTATTGCTGTGACTTTTATGAACGAGCCATTTCAACTGACCGCTCCCTATGCTTTCTAAACTGGGTTACTTGACAGCAATACACCGAAAGCTGGCGTTCAAACAGCCCACCCTTTGCATTATAGGCAAGTCATCCTGCCTAATCTGCTTTTTGAATCTTTCATTCTAAGCTTATTAGTATCATAACGGTCCATTGTGTAGAGGCCCTTTGTTATGAAAACTTGTTCCTTCATTTCCTTCATGAGGGAATGTTTATCATAACAGTTTGCGTCAATTTTTATTTGATGCTTCACAAATACAGAATGACAATGATTGAGTAAAGCTTATTAGGCTATTGGAGAAAGTCAACAATACTTTTGCATGTCATACTTTTTTGATGCCAGAATTTTGCGCAACACTCCACCAGGCTATGATATCGAAGCTCACGAATAGCACATTTTTTACTTCATTCGAATTTGGAATCAACCAATTGGCACTGAATCGCGAAATTATAAACATTATTTTAAATCTGATACAGGTATATTCTTTCACTTCAAATAAATATCAGTTTTGGTAATTTCCGGGCCAATAAAGCTTCTGAAATGGACATACATTTTCACTGGCTTGAGCTTTGGGGAAATATGAGCGGCCGGCCTGGGAATATGTCCCCAAGAATTTTTACCACCAATGTGGCGATCTCTTATTTAAAAAGTCGCCAAAGCACAGGATGTTCCAAATATTTCCACCGATTTAAGTCTTGAATAACTTTTCACTGAGTGTTCCAGTTTGAGTAAATCAAACGGTGTTAGACTTACCCTGCTCTGCGATTCTGTACTTTTAAGATTCTTAAACAATGTTTGCGTCGGAACCAAAATTTTTGCTTTTTGGCTGTAACTTTGTACAGAGTTGACCAGTTGGCCCGAAATAAACATCTTTGAGACCTATGCAATTTGGAGAATCAGTGAGTACCAAGTATAAGACATTCTTGCGCGGCGAAAAAACTGATTTTATTGTACCAGCACGACCAATCAAAAAAATTTGAAAACAAAACCGCAGAGCAGGAGTCTCACCCCCTCCTAAGCTTCGTCCACTCCGAGACAAAGTCGCGCTTTGAGAAAAACTTTAGGACGAAGAGCTTCCGTGAGCTTCAGAAAATTGTGTAACCTTAAACTTGTTTATAACAATAGAGGAAAGTGCGTGAGAAACTTTTTTCATGCTTATTTCCTTACTGAAAAATTGCTGAATTTTCCCCAATTGTTCCTTTAACACCTGCAATCACAGCAGCCTTATGAACAGGCCCCAGTAGTGTTTTGAATTGAGGGACCAAAATGAATGCCTCTCGAGCTTGAACTTTCATTTAACGCTGCTAGCTCAATATAATTTAGGTTTACAATTTTGGATTCTCATTTAAATATTGCATATTGGCCCGATGTAATGACACCTTTACACGCGAAAATTTCATTAGATTGTAGTTTATTCAAATAACAACTTAACTCTGATCAGCGGGTTCGGCTCTAAGAAATATTCACAAGGAACAGTGTCCTTTGGGTTCTACTTGTAGAAAATAGTAACAAGACGTGATAATTAGGTTAGATATACTGGGCTTCCTACTCATATATAAGTGCACTTTTAACCGAGCCAATATAAAACATTAACTAAATTGTACTGTGGTGTCAAATATTCCAAAGAATTCAGAATATTCTGGAAAAGGCAGCACAAATATGGTGTGGAGATCACGCTGCGATATAACTTTTGTTGTGTTCATGCTTCAGATAAAAGTCCAGCTACAAGTAAAATTTGCTTTGTATGAACAGACGTTAGTGTGTCTTCGATTTATAATCAACACTACGAACTATAACGATCCAATTGGAAACGACAATGAGCATGTATTTGAAAATATTGAACATGCTTTCGATACGCCAAAAATAATCAACGTTTCTGGTCAGAATAAAACTTATTCATGTCCCGAAAATTCGAAGGAAATCAATAATTCAAGTTGTGAATGCAATCCACCATTTTCTGGACCGCTTTGTTCCTTTCAGTGTCGGTATGATGATATAAAATGGTTCAGCTGCGCTAATTGGCCTAATGTGAACACTTTTACGTGTACATTTAAAGATCAAGATTACATTCAATACTGCATAAAAGATAATAACATGCAATTTCTCAATGGCGCAGTCACCGTGGAGTTTGTCAGTCTCAATCTTATCAACATTAAATGGCAACTGATTAATTTTTTAGCTTCCTATAGCTATGAAATAGCCTTACAAGACAACACTGGCACTCTTGGAAGCATTGTTTACTCAGTTCTAAACTTTAATGGATTAGAATTCAGCTATAGTCTCGTTTCTCTGTGCTCAGGAGAAATAGTGTATGGTGTCGACTGCAGAAATACAACTTTTGATGGACAAGACTGTTTCAGTTGCCCGGATTTATCCTTGATTCCATTTCATAATTATACAATCGTTTTAAAATTAGGTACAATTTACGAATGTTAATATACTGTATCTGTGCGCGGCAAATTCTTTGGCCGTGAATTTTGTTTAAATAATCAGTGGAGTAAAGGCCCTCACGGGGAATTGTATTGCGCTCCGGTTCATCTGTTCTAAGTCTATCCGTTAGAGATTTTTTTGACGGATATATAGTTTGAGGAGCATTTTGTTCGACGAAAATACTGCTTTAAGAGCAATAATTTTGAGACACAGAACGCAAAAAAAGGAGCGAGCAAGCAAAACGAGGGAGGGGGGGTATGCGTGGGATAGCATGGTGGGAAGTGCACGCGAGGGTCTCACGACATTTCCAAACTTACTGAAATTAATTTTTTCATTATTCCACAATAATCTATGCAACACCACTTTTCTAATTCCTCCCCCCTTTCTTACGTTTGCTTTCACCCCTCGCTCACACTGTTTGCTCCTTTTAATCCTTTTTATGTTCTTCAATGAAATTCTACCTTGAACAGATAGCTTCTCGAATAAAAAATTTCGAACAGATTGATCCCAGACAAGCTGTTTTCAAACAAGCGTCCTTCAATAAACAAAACAGAACTCCATATTGTAAACACCACTGAAGCCATAGAATAATTCTTAATAAAAGTCTTCATGAGACTTAAGTTACAAACACAATCATCTTTCTCAATATTGCCCTACTCAATATTTTGTAAACAGGTGTTGTAATCGGCGACAAGTCTACGAGTTTGAAGGAATATGTAACGACAACTAACAATTTCACAACCCCCGAAGTCGACGTCATGGCGCCTAAAGTCATTAGCGCTGCGCTGGACGATGACCAAAACTTTGTCAGTGTTGACTGGACGTTAACTGATAAGTATTGTCCCGGATACATTAAACGATACGAACTTACCGTCTCTTGCAAAAGTGATCAAGCAATTTCGCCAGGAAACTTGCATTTCGACTGTCGCAATGGTCTTCAAGGGCCTAAGCTGAACGGAACTGTTCCGGGGAAATGCAAGAGTGAGGATATTTATATAAAGGTAGGACAAGAGTTTGAAGTTTTAGAATACATGCTTCCTGCCCTAGGAATCATTCAGACCCGGGGACAACAAGCTGTTATTTACAGCATCACTGATCGGCAGTGATGTGAAAGAGCTAAAAATTCCTGAATCGCGCAAAACATTAGATATGAGTAATACTTATCATACAATTTTAGCTTCGAGTTGGAACTGCTAATTCGACGAGCGATGAAAGCGAGCAATATCTATTGAATAATAAAGCTTTTTCGACTTGGCTGATTATTGCCTACGTCCTTGGAGCATTCTTAATTGCAGTAGCGATTGCTTCCGTGATTTTCTATTATTACTACAAACGTCATGTTAAAGTTAATATTAGTTATTATTTTGTTCTTTGTTTAACTCAACCAGGGCCCTATATCAGTAAAGCTCAGTCATTGAACTTTGAGATAACTTGGATGCGTCGCATGTCTTTGATGCAAGTTCATTTATAGCTGAATTACAATACTAAGCCAGGTTAAATTAGATTTCAGTCACTGAACTTCATAGTGAAATAGGTCCATCATTTTAAGCAAGTACAGGATAAGTAAGGAGCGTGTCCCACCTTATGGGGTAGGTCAATAATTTTCGAAATGGGCCTTTTTTATCTTCTTTTCAAACATATTTTGAAGTCTGCACCTCTAAAGTGGCTAGATACCTCCCTCTACACCATAAACTGAGTTCAGTCGTATAAAATTAGGCTTTTTGAAAAAATTGAACGTTGGAAAATGAATGAATAACTATGGAATAGTTTATTGAACTTGACTTAAAATTTGAAAAGGAAGCCTGTTGTTGCCTATATGAACAACTTTTAGAGTTTTCAAAATGCTCATCAAGCAGTGCGAAAACTTCTGCATATGCAACGCAAGAGCGGTGTCGGGCAGAGTTTCCGCGCTCGGAGTGCGCCTGATCTACCTATACCTGACGTCCCTGAAAGTTTGTTTGATATTTTAAAGAGATTTTCTTTAATTTTAGTAACTTCTCTTAGGTTGCAATTCGCCCGGAGGAACAACAGCTTATCAGACAATTGCTGCTACTTCTGAAGTAGGATCTCCGCACTCACTTCAAGTTCCTGAAATAAAGAATGAAACCGCTTCGACTACTCCTCGTGATTCTCTTGGATATAAACTTTTTGAATTAATTTAAGAAGTACGCTTTGTAATGAATAGAATTGTATAACATGCTACGAAACCACCGTCATCAATTAATTAATCAGGGGCCTCTTTAATAAAACAGTTGCGATTGAGAATTGCATTTCACAATTGACAGTTTCATAAAGCACTTGTTTTTGTAAGTCTTGCAGATTTCATTCGCAGTCAGCGACTGTGAGTTTCACAAAACTATCAGTTGCAAGTTGCATTTCGCAATTCCTTAAAATTGTTATGAAACGGCAGAGTTGCAAATGAAAGAGCTATGAATCACGAAATGCAGTTATAAATTGCAATAGTTTTATGAAATAAATCCGAGGTCTGCCAATTCTTGTACAGTTATATAATGAACTTCATTGTGTGCTCTATAGTCCATATTAAAATGAAACGTGGACTTAATAGAAGCTTAATAAGCGAACTTGGTTAATACTTTCAAAAGGATGCAACATCAATAAACAGAAAACAATCGGCGAAGATTTTACAGATTTTCAATATTAGTAAGAAATTGCGCTTGGTATTTTTGTCAAAAGACAATCACAACATTATCAAGCAGCCATACACGTTCATTTCAGATTCCTATATATTACACTGACATATTTTTAACATTCAATCATATTTCAAGATAATTGAAAGAGATAAACTTTACTCGATTGTGAGTTAGCTCGGTTGGTTCGTTCTCTTCTTTTGTATGCTTCACTGTATACGACTACTAGCTTGATATGTTGTCCTCACTGAAGTGCGCCTTAATGTCAAGGTAAATTGTAATGTCTTTACTGGTAATGTTTACTTGCGGATCATGGTCGCGCGTCATTAAACTTTTATGAGCTGATTCGGACATTAAATTGTGAGAAAAATGTGCTCAGTGTATCGCATTGATGGTAACATGTGTATTGCTCCCGTTTGCCAGCCTAGCATATCGTACTCTTCTGCAGAGTTAAGAAAGTTCAGCAATGAATACTATTACTATGGAAATAAAAACATGCGTGCTCAAAGGAGACAGCGTACTTTGGATGCATGCACAATGCGCGGCAAAAGTCGCAGTCGAGTCGCAGTCGCAATTTCTCAACATCTTTATATAACTGGAAATTGTGCAGCTGCAAACGCAAGAGCTGTGACACCTAATGAGTTACAGAGAGTCCATTTATTTAAGGATCGCAATTTTATTATATTGCGCGCAGAATCTGGTGTGAATGCAAAAAAAGTGGCAAAGGTCTTTGCGGCTTAACTCTGCTGCGGCTAATCACCGCTTAACTGGGAGATAAACAGATTAAAATCTGCGTTATTGTCGCATGCCACAGCATATCATCGTCTAAAGCAAACAGCAGGGCGAATGATAAGCGCTAACCATGCTTATTTTGATCTCATACACGATTGGATCAATTAGAGGAATCATATAGCGCTTCCATCCTATTTAGATAGCGTGTCACCTGTTTTCTAGTTCACTTCGAATGACTAAGTGCTGTAAGAGGCGAAAAAATTGTGCTTTCGCTTGTGAAACAACCACTAGCCTCCTTCACCTTTAATGAATTATACTCATTCTTTATATGCTGTGAAAGGAAATTTTTAACTGATATTTTAATCACTCGCTTTCGCACAGAAAGTTGCTCTTCTGAATTTACGTGATCTTTTCAAGCTTTGGACACTAATATGATCATTTCTACTGCACTTTACTACCGTCTATTAGGAATGAGACAATATTAAGGTCGTTTTCCATCGCGCGCGCATGCAATAGGCAGAAAAATATTCATTTGCCCATAATTTTTGCAATACCCTGACATATGCGCTCTTTGACCAATAAGACGCTGAAACTGTATCAATGAAGACCTCTTTTATTCTTTTTGGCACCTTTCTTTTCAATAATTTTCCAGCTCAGTATTCCCTCGGTACGCCAGCAATTTCTGCGGAAATCACGGATTGCGGTAAGTATAGTGCCTCTGCTTTTTCAGCCAGCAATATCTACGTTAATGCGGTGTAAGGCGTGGAGGGGGAGGGGTGCTTCAACTCCTTCGTTTTTTACTTGAACCTAGCTCTTGATATATTGTATAATTCTACTTGCCAAATATTCTCTAGGTGAAATTGCATGATAATGATGATCCTATGAGCTTCTGAAGAAGTATCATCGGAAAGCAAGATTTCGAAAGCAGTTTTTGAGTAAATCATGTAACATATATAGTAAAATGACTGATTCGATTATGGAAAGTGAATGAACTTCAGTTCACTATTAATGGCAGCTAATGTGCGCTTCTGTTTGATCATTGAAAGCTCATATTTAGGTGATGGCAAATATGGAAGCTTTGTGGCTTCGATAACGCCGAATCCTCTCCTATATGTGGGCCTTTCAGAGTCAACAATTTGGCTTGCTGGCCGAATAACATTTACGGAAGAAGCGAAAATTTTGGCAACTAATATATCGACTCGTGATTTCATTAGAGATTTGAGAGTGTATTATGTTTTGGATGAATCTACGTGGGCATCGATTCCAGACTTCCTTAAGCCGTAAGTATTTGTTAATAAGAGAATTAAAGCACACATTTAGGATTAATATTGAGTTAAGTATGAACAAAGTCAATGTACTTTTTGTTCCTGTCAATTCTAAAATTTTCCATGAAAGTGTTTTCCAGCTCTTAATAGTACCCTTTATTTACCATTTGGAATCGATTCAATCGAATGCTATTTGTGCTACTCGTGACTTCTAAACTTTTACAGTAGTACTATAATACAGCCTGGCAGGGAATGAAATTTGACAGCCAGTTTCAATATGAAAGTCTCTATATTATGTATTTTTGGGTTTTCAAATCAATTTAAGTTGAAAATCGACTTCCGCTGTCTGAGCCAGTTTCTTAACTAGAAGACTAGCCCTAATTTTAATTTTTTAATTTCATTTCTCGCTGTGAGATTATGCGTACCAAGTTCGCTGCACATTACTTGCGTCTGGAGTGATGTTTACCAACAGTGGTAATCAGCAAAATTAAGAGACGCTCAGCGAGGGGAAGGAGTGGAACATTTTATTGTTATGACTCTGATTAGCCGGCCATTTTTGTTGATCGCCAATTATGCTTTTTTGAATGGCGTAACGTAACGGCAGTAATCGGAACGCTAGCATTCCGACAATCTTCTCTTCGCATTATTTGAAAGTCATTCGAACTAGTATGCTTTTCGAATCTCTCATTCCGGACTTATTAGTATATTAAATGGTCTGTTGCATAGAGACACTCTGATATGAAAATATAGTTATTCACTTCCTTCATAAGGGAATCATTATCATAACAGTTAATATCACTTTTTATTTGATGCTTCGCAATCATAAAATATCAATGGTTGAGTAAAGTTTATTAGGCATTTGGAACAAAGCAACAATTCCAAAGCATGTGAAAAGGCATTCCCTACTGAATGTTGCCCAACGATACAACAAAGCTTGTTATCACCATACACAAATGACACAATTTTTTCCTCCGGACAATTGGGACGATATAACTACGAATACATCAGTGAGCTTGTGGACCTCATTTTGGAAATAGCGCAGAAGGTAAATTTTTCACTTAAAATGAATATCTGTTGAAATAAGCTCCGGGCTGGTGAGGTTTTGAATTGACAGTATATGTTTACTGACTTGAACTGTGGAGAGATAAGGCGGCTGGCCTGGGAGTGTATCCCCACGAACATTCGTTACCCAGTTTGGAGCTCTCTTATTATAAATTTTCAAATTTTTGCTTAATAAATAGCAAAGCGTACACTTTTGTTGTGAAACTACTCTAAACCTACAAGAATTGCCTATATCTCCAGGCCATTGCAACCCATCGGGTATGAGATGAGACCTCATTGGAGGTAAATTCCCTCAACGCTTATGCAAGCGCGAATTTGGACCGAAGACCTGGGGGCCGTATTCAGTAACACGCCGGAGTGCTCGCGGCGTGCACTCTGACTGTATTAAATTATACACAGGAGTGCATGTGGCGTGCACTCCGGCGCGTTATTGAATACGGGTCCTGGGATTGAGAAGTCGAAAGAGTGGAAAAGTTGCAGCAACTTGGAGAAATTAATAAATAAATGCAAATTTATGGTACTCTTCCAGAAATTGAGGTGGGAGGGAAATATTTCCAACTGGCCCCTCTCCTTAGCTTTCTCTATTCTGGGACAGTATCGTGCTTTGAGGTATCATTAGGACTTGAAGATTTTTCATATGCTTACGGGACTGTTTTGAGAAAAACCACTTAATTTACTAATGTGGTAGGCGTGATGATTGCTCAGGGTTTTATATGCGCGGGAAAATTTTCTCACATCCGAGTCCACACTGACTAATCGCCGTACTTTTCACAATTGTTATTTCAAAAGTCGCATTACAACAGTCTCATGAATAGACCCCGGTATTGTACTAATCGACGGTCAGAAATAATACCTCGCAATCTTGAACTTTCATTTGTCGCTGTTCGCACCCGTTCATTAGGGTTTGAAATATGAATTCCCTTTTAGCGTTGTCCCTAGTCCCCATCTAATGACATCTTCGCACCCAAAAATCTCATTTGATTGTTGTTCATTCAAACGACGACTTAGCCCTTCCTGAAATATCCAGCTTTTATAATATATCCACAGGGATTTATGAAAGTAGTTTTATTTGAAGAAAGTAATAAATAACAGGTAATAATTAGGTTAGGGCTTCCTACTCCTGTATAAGTACACCTATTATCGGGCCAGTATGAAACATTTGTGAAGTTGTGTCGCAATGTGGAACATTCTAGAATTAGCATCCCAAGCGTGATGCGAAAGCGCGCGGTGCGACACGACTTTTAATGCATTGATATTTCAGATACAACTCACAATTCAAGGAGGTTTGTCTTTGTATGGACAATCGCTAGCTTGTGCACAACTTACACTCAAAGCTGTATACAACAACGAAATAAATGGAGCTGAAAAAGAGTACATAAGCGAAAATATCAGACATGCTTTCGATACGCCAAAAATAATCAACGTTTCCGGTCAAAATAAAACTTATTCATGTCCCGAAAATTCGAAGGAAATCAGTAATTCAAGTTGTGAATGCAATCCACCGTTTTCTGGACCGCTTTGTGCCTTTCATTGCCAATTTGATGATATACACTGGTCTGACTGCGGTTTTTGGCCCGATGAGGAAGTGGTTACTTGTACATTCATGCAGGATGACTACATTCAATACTGCATGAACAACAATAAAGTCCAATTTCTCAATGGTACAATCACCGTGGACATTGTCAGCCTTAATCATATCAACGTTAAATGGAAAGTGATTAATTTTCTAGCTAGTTATGACTATGAACTAACCTTGCTAGACAGCGGTGGAATTCTTGGAAGTATTACTAGCTCAGTTATATACGCGAATATATTAGAAACGAGCTATAGCCTCAGTTCTCTGTGTTTGCAAAAAACAGTATATGGTGTCGATTGCAGAAACACAGTTTTTGATGGACAAGACTGCTACAATTGCTCGGATTTGTCCTTGATTCCATTTCATGATTACACAATCGTTTTAAAATTAGGTACAATTTATGAATTTTAAAATGTTATTGCCCTGCGGACTAATTCTTTGGCTGTGAATCTTGTTTAAATTATTAGTTGGTAAATGGCCCCACGGAGAACCGCATTGTGCTCCGGTTCATTGGTTCAAAGTCAATCTGACTTAAATTTTTTCCATAAAGAACTATTTAGAGTAGTATTTCGTTTGACGAAAACACTACTTGATGAACAATAATTTTGAGACTCAAAGTGCCAAAGTGTGAGCGAGAAGGGAAGGGGGAGCGAGTGTGGAAAAAGGGGGAACGAGTGAAGTAGCATGGCGGGGAAGTGCAAATGAGGGTCTCATGACATTGCCAAACTTAGGGCTGTACCTTTAATGTTATTCCACAATTATTAATGCAGATCCACTTTTGCACTCTCTCTCCATCTCCTTTATACGTTCCCTACGTCATCTCGCTCATACTCTTGGCTTCTTTTAATCTTTTCTATGTTCCTCAAAGAGACGATTACCTGAACAGATAGCTTTTCGAATGAAAATCTTGAACAGATTGACCTCATACAGGTGGTCCTCGAACAGGCGCCCTCCAATCGACAAAACGGAACTCCTTATTGTAAGCAGCCTTGTGTCCATGGGGTAAATTAATAATTAAATTCTTAATGAGATTTATATTCTGTATATATTTTTTTCTCGCAGTATTGCCACATTTAATAATCTGCGAACAGGAGTTCATTACAACAAGGATGGCAATGATTTGGGGGAATACGTAACCGCAACTGTTAATTTCACTACTCCTGAAGTCGACGTCATGGCGCCTAAAATTACTGGCGCTGCGCTGGACGAAGATCAAAGCTTTGTCAGCGTTGACTGGATGTTAACTGATAAGTATTGTCCCGGATACATTAGACAATATGAACTTATCGTCTCCTGCAAAAGTGATCAGGCAATTTCGTCAGGAAACTTGCATTTCGACTGCCGCAGTGGTTTTCAAGGGCCTAAGCTGAACGATACTGTTCCGGGTAAATGCAAGAGTGAGGATATTTACATAAAGGTGGGCTAAGAAATCATAAATTTGAAGTCTCCATTGAGTAAAGAAAATAGTACTTAGCCAGCGCATACTGACTTTACATAAAAGTTAACATAAATATTAAGCAATTAATATCCTTTAGAAAGTGAATATTAAATTATCGCTTTACTTGCAATAGACGTCCGATTTTGTTAAAATATTGTAACTACAACTATTGCAGTTAAAGTTGCACAGTGTGTAGCAATTTCAGCTGTGAAGTAATTGCAACAAATTTTTTCTATTACTTCACAATGAAACAGCTGACCCACTTCTTGCACTAGTAATTACAACAGTTCTATAATGAGCATTTGCGGTATGCATCTCATCGCAAATGCATTGATGCGGTTCTGAAAATGCTAAAACTGTCTCGAAGTGTAAAATTGTTAGCAACACAAAAGCTTTAACGTAAATAATTACATTTTGCCAAACGCATCTTTAATCAACGCATGTTTCCTACTCTTGGAAGAGTTCAGGATCAGCGGTAACGAGCTGTGATTTGTAGTTACACTGCACTATTTGTTAGGGATATGCAGGACTTGAAAAATTCTGACGCACACACAACTTTCAAAATTGCATTTCAGCTTCGAATTGGAACTGCTAATTCAACTAGTGATGAAAGCGAGCAATTTCTGTTGAAAAATGCAGCCTTGTCGACCTTAGCGATTATTGCCTACGTCCTTGGAGCAGTGTTAATTGCGGCAGCAGTTTTTTCAGTGATTTTCTATTATTACTACAAACGTCATGTTAAGGTAAAGTTTAATTATTATATAATTCTAAGTTTAATTAGATCAGGGCCGTATTACCGTGTGGCTCAGTGATTGAACTTTGAGCTAGGTTGGTTGGATGACTTTTTGAGAAAACGAACGTTGGAAAATGAATGAATAACTACGGAACAGTTTATTGAACTTGACTTAAAATTTGGAAAGGAAGTTTGTTGTTGTTTATAAGTTCAATTTTTAGACTTTTCAAAATACCCACCAAGCAGTGCGAAAACTTCTGCATATGCAACGCAAGAGCGGTGTCGGACAGAGTTTCCGCGCTCGAAGTGCGCCTGATCTACCCATACCTGACGTCCCTGAAAGTTTGTTTGATATTTTAAAGAGATTTTCTTTAATTTTAGTAACTTCTCTTAGGTTGCAATTCGCCCGGAGGAACAACAGCTTATCAGACAATTGCTGCTACTTCTGAAGTAGGAACTCCGCACTCACTTCAAGTTCCTGAAATACAGCATGGAACCGTTTCAGCTACTCCAAGTGATTCTCATGGATATACACCTGCTAAATTTTTGTAGAGACACCTGGGGCGTATTTCATAAAACAATTGCGAATTGCGAACGCAATTCGCAATTCGCAACTCTTGCGTTTGCAATTGCGCAATTGCCAGTTTCATAAAGCTTCGACGGGATTGCAATTTCCATTTGCAATTGCATAATGCAACTGCAACTGTAACCATGGGAACAACTGTAATCATGGCAACTGTAACTATGACAACAGTTGTTTACCATGCCAACAGATAACACCATGACAACTGTAACCATTATTCAGTTACAACTGTACCTACTACACTAATTCTAAAAACGTTGAAGTAGAGTTAAATTAATGCCAAATTACTAAAATCATGTCGACGAGAATGCTTCATATCAATACTTTAAAAAATTTCGCTTTCACTATTCATTTTCGGCGATAATTAGTGAAAACGCAATTCCTTATTTGAATTCGCAGAGCCTTTTACACTTGCGCTATTTTCGCCTGAAAGAGTTGCGGAATTGCGAGACCCCATTGCGAATTGTAGTTTTATGAACCAGACAGTTGCGAATCGCGGTTGCGAATTGCAAAACGCAATTGCGTTTGCAATTCGCAAGAGTTGCGTTCTCAACAGCTTTATGAAACTGACAATTGCGAAATGCCGTTGCGAATGCAATTCGCAATTGCAATTGCTTTATGAAATACGCCCCTGCTTTATATAAAAACAAATCTGCATCATTTCCGATGAAATTACAGCCGTTGATTGATTAACCAGGGGCCTGTTTCATGAAATATCTGCTATTGAAAACTTCATTTCGCAATTGACAGTTTCATATAGCACTTGCGTTTGCAGATCTTGCAGATTTCATTCGTATTTCACAATTGGGAGTTTCCTAAAACTGTCAGTTGCAAGTTGCACTGTTCAATTCCTTGAAATTGTTATAAAACTGAAAATTGCATAGCTGCAAATGCAAGAGTTGCGCATTACGAAACGCACTTGCAAACTGCTCTAATTTTATGAAATAGGTCCGAGGGCTGCCAATTCTTTTACGGTATAAACGGATTTCACTGTATGCTGTATAGTCCATATTGAAAAGAAAAGTGGAATAAATGGAAAATCATAAAACGAACTCGATATATATTCAAAATTATGCAATATGATAAAAGAGAGCAGTCAGCGAATGTTCTTATAGATTTTTATTTGAAGCGAAACACTGCACAAGACGCTTTAGTCAAAAGACAATCCCAACACCATCAAACAGATCATGCATGTTCATTTTCTACAACAATATATCTCACCAACATATTTTCACCATTCAATCGTGTATCGAAAAGTGTCAGCAATACAGCAACATTCCTTCTTAAATCATGTTACAATATCTTTCTAATAACCGCGGAATAAACTTTTCTGAACATCTGTCGTGTTCTAGAACGCCAGTGAATAAAAAGATGAGATTATATAAAATATTAAACGATGAAGCTAATAAATACAAGAAGAAATCTCGTTTACACCCTAAACCATTTAAGACGACACATTTGACTGCGGGATGATCATCGGAGATCCTTGAGTGGGATACACGAGGTGCTTAAAAAGCTTACGGCCTTTACTAATCAATTCAACCAATGTCCTATGATAGCATTTCACAAAGAATAGAGTGACAAAGGGATCGACAAGATGGGGTACAGGAAGGGTAATCACAAAAATACGCGCCGTGAATACACTGATAAGATTCGGGGAAATGCGCAGAGCCATTTGTACGACTACAGCCGGATAATAAAAGACAAACGGAACGAACAATAGCCATTTAATCATTCGCATTATATTGCGCGTCAGGGCTAAAGTCTCATTCGTATGAGATGTTGCAGTCATCAGTGAGCTGGTCTCTTGAACCCACGCGGACAGTTTACGGTAGAAGATGAATGTGACTATATATGCGCCGAACAACACGCTTATGACGAACACCAAATAGTAAACCCATAGAAGAACAGAACTGATTTCAACTACACCGCAGAAACCCAGAGAATCTAATCCCATACGATCGGTTAAGATGAATGGAAGGTTGAACAAAAGGCCGTACGTCCAAAATATTCCATTCAGTGCGAGAATCCCTTTTCTTCGTCTCAAGGGCTTCAACATTGGATGCAGCTCTTTCTCATCTCGCACTACACCTACGTAGCGACACAGTGACAGACACGATGGCAAAGTCATGCTCATCACAACAAATACGTATATACCCACTCCCATCACTTTACATACCCTAATATCGTAAGTCAGTGCCCAAATAATGGACGAGAGACACGAAACGAGAACCATCATATCAGCAAAAGCGATGCTGATTATACAGATATTGATTGGATGAATGCGCACATTTTTCGTCATGGACAGTACAAGAACGAGCAAATTAGCCGGAATGCCAATGGCAGCGTAGATGGCCCACACGATTCCCAGCCACATTGTCGACCCTGGATCAGGATCAACGAAGACGGAAGTATTTGTCATTTTCTTTTACTGTAGACTGATGATAATTACAACTGAAAGTCGATTATATAACAGTTAATGCTCAAAGGTTGATAAGATTTCAGGAAAAGATGGATATAAGTGTTCATGCGAGAATATTGACGAAATCCTGGTACAATAGTGTTGCAAAAAGCGTTCCCTCAAGACTAAAATTTTTATCACTCAAATAATTTTGTCAATTAACCGGCGAAACCCTCGGCTCCGTTCTACTCGCATTTTACATTGTGCTTCAATCCTTAAAAGTTGAAAGAGGGTCAAAATAGGCAGTTAGGAAAGACGGTTCATTTAAATCTTCTTCGGTTTCCTCAATTACGCCAGTTGAAGACTTCTCAATCCAAACATACCATTTGACAGCTTAGAACAGATACTCTCAAAAAAGAGTAACTATACGTGAGCGAATTTGAAAAGGCTTCGACCGGAAATGGCAAAAAACTCAAATTAAGCACGCGCCAACTTTTGACTTGATTTGAGATTCATTCAGCACAAATGACTTACTGTAACTTTAGCAAGGATCAGGTTGGACTAAAATTGACAATAGTGCACATTTTTATACTCTTCTTATCTATATAAATAGAATCATATATAGAAACATTGATTTTGATTCCGTTTTGTATTCATCACATTAGATAACTTCCCGCCATATATGGACACGAAAATATTTCAGAGAAATTCTGACCTGATATACCCCAGTTTGCAAAGTTTCATCGAAAGTTGAAAATTTCTTTGCAGCTGTGCCAAGGGAAGCTCCATGCTAAGAAGAAATTTCCCTTAAAAAGACAAGAAATAGTACCTGTTAGTGCGGGAGCGTAGTTAGAACCGGATCCGAAATGCGTAACAGTCTCGCTACTTCCTCATAACGTCACGCGACGCGGAGACGTTTACCGAGTGAAGATCCGAATTTATTAGCGATCCTTTTATTAGCAAAGATAAGTTTGCATATAATGCGCACGTAGAAACAGGCAAATGACGCTCTTCCTTCGATTAATGAAAGCCATTCATAACTCTTCAGTGAGCTTTGCTCGGTCTCATGACATTCGTGGCAAATAATAACTCGCACAAATTATCGTAGCAAATTGCTATCCAAAGATATTGCAGTCGATGTATTGGCGATCGTTCGCAGCATCTTAATGTCAGACTTAATCGCTCACAATCAGACACAGACTAGCTCTCTTTGAAACTAAACACAGGATCAGCTAAACAGAACTAACATCAAACTCCAATTCAGTCTTCAACTCAGGAATGTGTAATCTTAATTGTAGCTTCATTCCTTGAAGCAAGGTCCAAATAGGCACATGATGTAAAGAAACTGAAGTTCAGGAATGTACGCTCTATTGCAAGTTGAAATTCTTTTCTGAATTTCACACCAAAAGGATGTTCGTTTTACATTCTGTTATGAATAGCATTTGACACACTACATTTCAGTCAGCTCTTTTGCGACAATCATCCAATGCCGTTAGAAACTTATCGCTGTGTTGATCTCGATGATCCACTATTGCTGCATCACTCCGGTACGTAGATTACAAGATTACCAAATAGTCCTGGATACATTGCTCACGAATTTTAGATATTCATCAATTGTAATTATTTTGCGTATATTTTTGTTATTTTTCCCTCGGTATAATAGCTTCTTTAGAACTCTAATATTTCCTTCTTGACGTGAAGGCGAAATGGATTGCCATCATTGGGCTGCATCACCTAAGTATTCATTCCATAGCAACAACGCGCCGACCGCCCTTCCCGAGCCAAGCCGATGCCACGTCACCCAATTTCATTTTTAGCCGCGAACATAGTGCCGATACCGACCGAGATATATACGATATCCGTGCACGCGCGCGCTAAGTTTGCGCTTTATGGAAAGCCTTCAGATTGATAAATAGCATCAAGTGCTTTTATAGAGGACATTTTTATTACAATAAATGTTCATGTAATAATATATAGGGTGCGCTTTTTGATCATCGGTCTTTCCTTCCTTTACATCCACTAACCGCACAAACGGTTATTGACACACCGAGTCGGAAGAAAAATGTCACTGCGGTACTTTCATTCACACTATATGCGTTTATTCTGAAAATCTCTATAATTTTGGTTCCTTCCAAAAGTAATCATAGTCAGCACATATTATCACATTATCGTTTCATAAAAACAAATTTCAGGATATGTGGCTAAAATTGTTCCAGCTGAATTTTGCCAGTTCAGCAAACTGAAAGCTGCCAGATTATTATGTTTTCGGAAAAAATTAAGATAAAGTTTCGTAGTAATCTATTCTGTCTTTTAAACAGTAGCTAGCATTAAATTATTTTTTGAATATGCGAAATACCAATATGGTGTGAATATAATCCCAAGCGTAGTCACAAATTAGCCAGTTAATTTCTCTAAAATCTACTGTAACATGCACTTAATTATGAAATCTCAGTTTTCTACCCTTGCATCTTCTTGGCGAGGTGAGTGCAATGAAAATTTTTTTAAATAAGCCATAAAATTTATCCCGTTGAGACCAATCGAAAGAAAAAACTGTCAACGCAGCACCTTTCCTTATGCATGTTGCACATTTTTTTAATCGAAACAGTCTTCGGCCTAAGCATTAGTTGAAGTGTAAGCAGGCATCGTTATCAACTGTTCTTAATCGTTTAAATCGTTCAAGTTCATACATTTACACCAAAGTAGGCAAGTTCGGGTGACCTTATTGAACCCAAATATAAAATATGGCACGAGGCTGTATAGTGAATAATGGATCATATTTACTTGAAACAAGATATTTCTCACAGAATACGCTGATGAACACTATATATAATTTTGGTAGAACATCTTTCAATGCTACGTACAGGAGTAAATCTCATGTCGCTGGTGCAACGCTTAGACGCTTTTGTTTGAAGCGCCTCATCACGGAGTATAATCGAAAAATTAATCCGACAGCTAAATAAAGCGCGTTAGCAATAATAAGAGCATCAAATGCGATCCACAAAGAAAGAGCTCCACCAAAATCTCCTTGAAACTCGCTCCATGTCCTCTTCGGACTTTCAGTTACCATAGGAAAGTTGAAAGATTCCATTCGAATTATCAGATTTGCTTGATGGGGCTCATTCGCATTTCTTATAATTTTTCTCTCTCTAAAACGAATGCCTTTACATGGACGGAGACATTCGGACATACACCTTCTAGATGTGTTAAAGGTTAATGGCAAGCATGTTTTATATTGATCCACAGAGCAGCGTTCGAGAACATTGTCGATAGTATTTGACCAGCTCAGAGGCGAACAGCTGCATAATTGCCGAACCGCTTGAAATTTGCAATTTCTCTTGCAGTCTTCTTGTGAAATTGAATCGGAACACCTTTGAGTGCCATGGAAAGTTTTCAATGAATTGTACTCAATCTCAATTTTCAACGAAGTGTTCGCGTTTTCGCTCAGTTTCATATATAATGAAAGTGATTGCGTGCTATACGATTTAAAGATGAATCCCGGGCTACTCAACTCGTAATAAGCCTCTTTTGCTATTTCTGACAAATAATTTTCGTCCATGTTAGATTTATCAAGATTAAAATTGATTTCAATATATTCACTACGTGAACTGAATTCTTTAAATGGTAATCTGTAGCAAATAGTGGTCTCGTCAATGTAAGTTGTCTTACTGATGTCAATATTTTGAACAGAGTCGTTGCTTAGTTGATGCCGAACCGTAATGTTATCAGCTTTGCGAACTTCACGACCGCAGTTTTGCATCAAATCGTTCATGCTCGTATTGGTCGCATCCATATGCACAAGGATGACTTCGAATAACTGCAGCTGCGAAATCGACGGCGATTGGCCATTATCAGATTTGCGACTCTGTTGATGCCAATCAACTCTTTCGTATTTTCCAAAAAATAAAATGAAAGAAATGACAGTTTTCAAGAAAGACTTTGGCCAGCTCAAATTTCCAAGTAATAAACTGTCATTATTTGTAATAAAAGCGCTAAATGTTTGAATAGGGTCTTCGGTATTACTTTCATCTGCAGTTTGGTTACGAGCCAAATTCACTGAATGAGGCATGCAAACCGATGGATCGGAAATAAAATTTATTGTACCATTCTCCGTTAAATTATATGAAGATTCAGTGTCAGTGCCGTACTTATAAATAATATCTGCGCACATTCGGTATGTTAAAAAAATACCAGCAAGAGAATATATGGTTATTAGAGTATATTTTGTAAACCACTTTACAGTTAATATTGTTGTAATATCCTGATTAGTCAAGTTAAAAATTCGACAAAAAACTTGTCCTGTGCGTGTTCTAGTAAACACTCCAATACGCTGTTCACTATGCGTTCTTAACGGAGTCAATAACTTCTGCGCGATTTTCGTGCGGGCGCAAAGGCCAGTCATCAACGAAATAGGGATAATAATAAGAAAGTTGGCAACAGTATAAATATTTAGGCCTAGCCACAGGCCAAGCATGCCTCCAAGTGAAGCGAGAAAGTCACCAAGAGTCCACTGGAGTTGATCTTCGAATAAAATATAAACAAAATCCTTTACATAAAATCGTAAATAGGCAGGGCCTTTTAAGCCTCTGGCCGTTTCATTGAATGTCTTCTCTGTTACCTCATGAAAGAAATTGTACCGCTCGCATGGCACAGCACATTTTTCTCTACACTCGCGGTCTTCACTTTTATTATAGTTGAGGCACTGGCTATATTCCGATAGAGTACACAAATTTGTATTGGAAGTCAGCAGATTTGGCCAAGTTATTGGTGTGCAATCGCACAAAGCTTGAATTAAGTGAACGCGACAGGTAGCAAGACATACTTCTTTTGAGCGATCTGTGGAGCATTCGGCATTTTTGTTCTTTTGGGAGATCATTTTGTAGTGACTTAAGATTCCGACTGAAAGGGTCATATTTTCTCCCGAATCTTCATGTATATGTAAACTACCAAACTCATCATAACTCGTAACTGACTCTAATTGTGTCAAGTAAGCCTCAAAGTCCATATAAAATCCTCCAATTGTGACGGGAAATTTGGACATATCAGTGAACACTTCGATATATTCCGATGTGTCAGAATATAATATGGTATCAAAGGGCAACTGAAAGCAAATATGATAGTAACCAATAAATGTCAGTTTCGTCTCATCGATCAATGAAGTAGTCGTTGAATCAGCTTTGACAAAATTTACTCTCATGCGGACCAGTTTTGCTATTTCATAGCCCAATTTTAAGCGCACTTCGTCAATAGTGACATTTAGTCTCTTTAGACTTGGTTCAAAAACATTTTCCACTGCATGTTTGATATCATCTTCTGTCGATTCTGTAAGAAAAAGTACAGTATATTACGAAAGTCTCAAGCGATTTTAGTATTTTGAATTATTTTGCTATTTTCTGGATTGGGAAGAAATTTTGCATACTTGTTCTACGAGCATGAAGATTTTTACTTAAAAATGAATGCAATTTGGACTACTGGCGATCGCAATGTAACGAAGCAAATGCTTATATGTGTCGAATATTTGCCCCTCAAAGTTATCGCAATGGTCAAAGCAGCAGCACGCTTTGAAATAGGAGGTCGCTTTTAATCATGATTTGGAAATAAAGCAAAATGAGCACCGCTTAGCGAAAACGGACAATGATAGTTGCTTTTTCAAGTTGATAAATACACTCAGTGAGCATTTCATATGTCATGCTTAAATTCGCGACAATAATCGACTATTCTAAATCGTCGAAATTGGAGGCATACCGCTATGATAAATCTGATCCTTTCAGTTTTCCCGCGCCAAGGAATCTAGGGAATCAGATCAGGGGAAACTGGGACGAGCTCTGCGCATCTTGGCTGACGAATCAATTGCCTAAGCCTATGTCCAATATACAGTCAACTTCTCGTTTGTTGTGCCGGTTTCGTTGTGTTTTAGAAACAGATTAGCTGTGCGATAAACTCCAAACAGTGTCTTAAACAGGCATTAAGTTTTGTTCGAGAGTGCCTATGCTTTGATCGTTACCGTAACTTTGAGGGCGATTTGCCTAAAATCAAGTGCACGGGTTCTCAAGGCTATTTCTCTGTCACCAAATGTCTAAAATACACAAATTTTCAAAAAATTCATAGCACTCGCAGATCAGGTATCCAGAATATTAGCTCAGTTTGATGAAGACGGACAATTTTTGAAAAGGTAACGTTGACAGCAGATATCTGTGCGCTTCATACGCCTCAAAAAAGGTTTAAAAGGTAACTTACCAGAAAATCGCCATAATAAGTCCCTGTACGCCATTTTTATGTTAACAGTGTCATATTCCTTTCTTAGTCCAGACTCTGCAGACACCGCGTTCGCCTCTACCGTGTTCATAATGCTAAAATATTGTGAGACAATTACGAGAAGATGCAGCGGCCAATTTTTTTCGTTGAGTAACGTTAATCCAGTCATATTTTCTTGATCGAAATATTCGGTTAAAAAGTCAGTGTAATTAGTATTGTTGTAATGAATTATTGTTATTTCATGCAGCTTTTTCCCAAAATCTCCATAATGTTGCATACACAAAGTTGGCTTTGGCAATGTGATTGTTTTGTTATTCATCAGAGTTATGTTAGAATAAGGAGGATTATCTGCATATTGCTGGCACAATCCATAGCATAAGTAGGCAGTATGAATTCCGCCAGCAGCATACAGCACTATCCAGAATAACTTCTCTATTAGATAGGTTGTAAACATCGATCGCGGTAAATTATCTCGAGTTGTAATACGGTTCTTCATGAATTCCCGAAACTTCTCAAAGTAACGCTTGTCCCCAGTGCTCACTAGAATTTGACGAGTCTCAGTGTTAACGACGGCATTCTTCGATGAGACACATCTGCGAAGCAGCATGAAGATTGGATTGAAAACAAACTGAAGAAGTATGATAAAGTCAAGACCAAGATATAAGCCCAGGGCGCCACCGATAACGCCAACAAATTCTTCAAATGACCATTTGGGGATTTCTGTAAAAATGACGTAAGAAAATGAATCACAGGAGAAGAGTGCTCCGGGCGCCGCATTTGGACCGGTATACAATTCAACATCGTATTCATAATTCCATTTTTCGCAGTTCGGAACACACTGCGCTTTGCATTCGTTGTCTTCGTCACCCATGTACTTTAGACATCTCCCATACTTTTCAAAAGTGCATAGCTCATTTGTTCTCTCATGGACTTTGGTAGGAATGGTAGCGGGCAAGCAGCCACAAATATTTCGAATTAGCTGAATTCGGCATTTGTTCAAGCATTCCATCAATGTGTATTCGTTCGAACAGACACGCTTTCCATTCTTATAAGCCATGGATTTCATCACAGTTGGTAGCGAGGTATGAATAGTAATCCATTGATCGTATTTATACTCGATGATCTCGTTGCTTTCTGTGGCAGTTGATAAGTCAGGTGGTGTCCATCGTCCACTAAGATCAATCGTCAGTGAAGGATTGCGTTTTTTGAGTCCTTTTATGTCATCAACGTCCAATGAAACTGTTGGAGATATGGGCCCTCCGAAAATGGTTCCAGAGTATACGATCTTCTGACCATGCACTTTAAAGCACAGATGACCGGTTCCGATGAATGTGATGTTCTGGCTGGACGACGAGCAATCCGTTTTCAGTGAATAATCGTCTCCAAGTTGAAGAAGGCAAACAGGTTCCCAAACATTCTTCTGGCTACCAAAATTCTTGATTTTTCCATCAAATGTCGATTTCAACTGATCCAATGTAATATTAAATGCAGCAATGTTAGGCAAAAGGACATTCTTCAACGCAATCCATGTGTCGTCATTTTGATCCTCGTTAATGTCGAATGAATTTTTGCCCGTTTCATTCAACGATTCTCCTTCATACATCATTGACAGATATTTCCACACGACGATGTAAGTTTCTTTTGCGAAAATCGCGTCGGTATCGATTTTAAAAACACCTTCGTTTGTTGAATTTTTAATGAACAAATTTATCGCTTCCGTGTAATTTCCCATACTCTTGGTAGATTTAAAGAGTAAATCGGCATCAGCCTGAAACCAATTTGATAAAACTGCTGAGAATTGAGAATTAAATTAATTGCGTCTGAATTCTGCATTTTCATCATTTCAGTGCTCTATGGGAAAATGAGACTAGAAGATGACAATGCAGAATTGAGACCGAGCCCTTCAGTTCTCAATGCTTGACAGTTTTATGAAATAGGTACCTGAATGCAGAGCGTGTAATCCGGAATACTCATTGCCGTCTCATTCATCATGTTCTTTATTTGCAGTTTCATTGGTTGGCTCTGATAGTTCAGTATCAGTTGTGCCAATGATGTGAAAGTAAGATAACTTCCCAAGAGATATATCGTGATCCGAAATGTAATGTTGAGTATAGGTTTAGCGATCTCCATGTATGTCCACTTTTTTGGTATGAAAATGGGATGGATGCTTTTTTGCATGAATTTGACAAAATTTTGTCTGATTTGCTTTGTGCGTACCGTTAAACTTTTTTCCTGCTGCGCTCTCATGTTCCTAAAATGGAGATCCACACAAAACCCTCAGTATTGCAGTTATTTTCCGTTTAAAGGAGACCCTAGTTAAAAAGCGTTGTTTTGAATACAGTCGAATCCTTATTTAAGAGAATGGAGTAAATTATCGAAAAATTCACTTAGATCTGACTTCTTAAGCATTATGCTACCGAATATTTCTTTAATATTTCTTTCTGAATTGTAAATTGAATCACATGTTAACAAGCTACATTAATGTTGCAAATATTAGTTCTCAACTGCTCACAAAAACCAGCCTCAAAATATAACAGTTTACAAATAAACTGAGTTATTTTAAAGGTAGAATATGCAGATCCCAATCCTTAACGTCAGGACTATCAATTCAGCAGACAAGCCAACTGAAGCTTAGGGAAGTTTTGCGATATCTTATGCAGTTGATAATTAGTAGATGAGGGACCTGTGGCGAATTTAAACAATCTATTTTTTCTTCTGCAGAAATGGCATTTGTAATAAAGCTAAATACTTAATTATTTTTGTTTTAATATTGCTCTGTCTTGCGTTGACTTAATTGGATGTACCTGATAGCATATACACTTTATGCGGGCGCTGCGGGTATTCAGTGGAATTTAAATTATAGAAAAAAGAGGTGATTCGGCAGTAAGGGATTCTGAGGTGGCATCGCCTCCTCAGCAGCGAGGCTCAGAAGCGGTGCCATTGAAAACCTGAAAGCACCCTCTGCCACCTTTTGGTGTGCTCCTTGGCCGTCGACCACTCATATTTAAAACTGAACTGAGCATTGAGCATTGAGGTTGGCAAAGGGTGGTACTGAGGGGACTTTCACTTTGAACAACGAGTGTGCAGAGATGAGCAGAATTATTTCAAAGAGCACATGAAACCACAGCTGGACTACAGCCCATGAAGTATTTACAAAAACTTGGTTTTCTCAATTGTAAACTCAGACTCCTATTAAAATTTAAAAATTGATTATTTTTTGAACGGAAACCATCACAAGTTGTTGAACGAGGTTTTCTTTATCTCAGGTGTACAGCTATGATCTGAAGATGTCATAATGAGTTCGGACAAATAGTAACCGAAATCATCCACCTTCGCATGAACTTTTGGGGAAAAGTAATGTTGCGCAAGCGATAATGGTGTTAAGCAAGCGTAACTTACAGAAAATTTTGGTACATCGTCCTTGTCTTGGCACTTAACCACGCCGACTTACTATCGATCGTTGCTGAAAGTAAAAGACGATAAATATTTACAATGCTGACTCATCATTCAGCATCGGTAAACTTTCATTGGCCAGTATTACCGAAATCGCCCACTGACAATTCATATTAAGACTGATAACTCTCTTTGCAATAGCTCTCTGTTTAAAGCCTGTGATAGAGGGCAAATTACAACCTAGAATATATTATTAAATTCGAGGAGCACTCTGGCAGGCATAGGGTTACGGTGTTACAGAACAAAAATTTCGAGTGATATTTCCACTAATGAGCATCAGAATATTTCAGACTATTTTCTTAAGAATGCCTTCAACTTTGAAATTCTTTATCACCACCGTCACCACCAATAACAGCAGAATACGACTTAAAGCTGTACCTTGAAATAATTTATCCTACATGCTTATTCCCACGTTCAGGAAATCTCAACACTTATCGTTCGCATGGCTACGGTATTAAAATAGGCGTAAAACAGTACCTGTAAGCGCAGACGCGTAGTTTGAACGGGATTGGAACAGCGCAAGTCACGATAGATCCTTTTAGCGCCACAAAATACTATTAGATAGATACCTAGCGACGCGAAAAAGTGTCACAGTGCTGTATTTTGCAATAACTCGGAAAAGAATTAATCAAGCTCTCATCCTTTTTAAATCACAAATATTGTTATAGTTCTCTGAAGTTCTCTTAAAATGCAGCACAATTCCGTATAAGAGAACGCTGCTGTAAGTGATAAAATGTAACTACCCCAAAAACAATTTTTCAGCAAAAGA
This sequence comes from Plectus sambesii, assembly GCA_002796945.1. Classification (NCBI taxonomy): domain Eukaryota; kingdom Metazoa; phylum Nematoda; class Chromadorea; order Plectida; family Plectidae; genus Plectus; species Plectus sambesii. Next base: position 46,175 of record NIUQ01000377.1, read on the forward strand.
CACTTGCTCAGCTCAATGGTATCTTAATTAAGAAACAGTCGGATATTTAATCAAAAATTCCTCCCAAAGTCTATGACGAGTGTTTAGCTATTCCGAATATTGAGACAAGACGGGAATCGAATGGTAATTAGCTACCGCACCAACCTTCTTATAATCCACGGTAGCGCAACAGGAGGTCCCCGCGAGTACTAGCATGTTGTATGTGTTGCGATGCGACCATTACGACTGATTTGTCAAGTATCTATTAATACGAGAAATATTTGTACAAACAATAGCAAGATAGCGGTTCAGTGTTCAGTGGAATCAAAAGTCCAGATCTAATCTTCATTCAGGCGAAGGTATGGGTGGTCGGCACGTCCACACGTGCGTTACGATGCGACCATTATGACTGATTTATCAAGTATCTATTGATACGAGAAATATTTGAACTAATAAATAGCAGGGTAAGGATTCAGTGTTCATCGGAATCAGAAGTCTAGTCCTGATCTTCATTTAAGTTAAGGGCTAGGTGATCGTGATCTTTACTCTGTTAGGGAGCGTATCGTTCCTTATTATTAAAATATTTCTTTTTAGCAAAAAATAAACAACCAATTACCAAAACCAATGTGCTGATGATTTTATAAGAACCAGGGTTAGTTGAGCGCAAACAAGGCAACGGCTATTGAGAACTCTATCTTCTGCGCTGAAAGAATTTAAGAATTCATGAGATTGATACGTAAACTGGTATTCACTTTCAATCGAACATCGCACTATTACTGCGCTCTTCGTTTACATAAATATTAAAAAGAAATGGACAATCAGCAAATCACTGGCAACGGTCGCATCGATACACATGGCACTCAGCTCGCATGCAGTCAGAGGGAGGCCATTTTAGCGCTCTCCGCAGTTTTCAAGCAGCAGGTACGAATGGTGGTAGCACTCAAATTTTGTCCAGAATTGGAGCGTCCTATTTTTATGGTTGTACGCAAACTTTTTTACTCAATATAAAACTCGCATTTAAAATATTTTGATTATGCTTTCGATTTTGGGAATTCTCATCACTGCCACAACAGCAGAAACCGACTTAAAGCTGTATCTTGAAAATTTTATCCTAAGTGCTCGTTTTGATGTTCACGAAATCTTAAAACACATTGCTCACTTGGCTAGGGTATCAGAAAATGCGAAAAATAGTACCTGTCAGCACAGACGTGTACTCAGAACGGGATTGGAACAGCGCAAAAGTATCGATAGCTCAAGCTAGTGCCACACGACACGGTCAGATACAGGAAAACGCGAAATGCGAAAAGTACCACACTGTGCTTTTTTGAAATAAATAAGAAAAGAACTGATCAAATTCTCATCATTTTTAGACCACAAATGCTGCGATAGTTCTCTAACGTTTTCTTAGAAAGTAGTAAAGTTAGGCGTAGCGGGGTTTTCCGAGCATAAGCCCCGGGGCTTGTAATAAGAATTGGCACTTTTCGTATCTTTACTTTGTCCCCAAATAGAAGCCCCGGGCGTCTATTTGGAAAATTCAATTACATAACGATTTTCGCAGTACCACTCATACTTGCATTTTGGGTCGTTTATTCATCTTTTTAATTGGTATAACACGCAAAAAATGGAAGATCTATATGATTTTTGTGAATTCTATTAGACAATACGGTATTTACTTGTAAAATACATTTTAAATAACTTCATTTCATGCATTCATGGTGATAATTTTTCGGCTCCAAATATAAGCCCCGGGACTTCTATTTGGAAAGTCAAACCGAATAGAAGCACAGTGGGGCTTGTATATGGGGGGGGGCTTCTAATCGGAAAAACCCGGTAAGAGGATCAGCTGTAAGCTATGAAATGCGACTATCCCGAAAAACGAATTTTCAGCAAAACACGCTTGTTCAGTTCAATGGCAACTGAATGAAAAAGCAGTCTGATATTTAATCAAATAGGCCTCCTAAAGTGTTAAACGAGTATTTCCTTAGTTTATGTTATTGAGGAGAAGTGAGAAACGCATGAAAACTATCTACTGCACCAACTGTCTTATAACCCTCGACAGCGCAACAGGGAGCCATAGAGAGGACGTGCGCATTTTCTGTGTTGCGATGCGACCATTACGACTGATTTGTGCAGTATTTATTTATACAAGAAAGATTGAAAAAATGAATAGCACAATAGCGGTTCAGTGTTCACTGCGATCGTACGTCTAGATCCGATGTTCATTCAAGTGAAGGACTTGGTGACGTGATCTTTACCCGTGTTAGCGAACGTGACTTTCCTAACAATTAACAATCTCTTCAACGCAGAAGAGTTGGTCGGTATGGGGCGAACAACATATACTAAGCAACGACTAGCGTAGTTCTCTCGCGCTCTGTGTTGCGATGCAAGAGGCGTGACCTCAGACCATGGAGACATGTATGACCCCCGACTCTAGCTTCTCTCTCATTGGCGGATACGCATCCCAACCAATGACCGCTCTCCGCAGGGTCGAATAAAAACCGCACTCTTACAGTTTGTCATAAAGCGACAAGACCGACTCGCGTCTCGCGGCTGTGCTCTGCGCGCTCCGTTGCTCCCTCATTGGTGCCTCGAAGAGAATCCTCCCGCCCCTTGCGATTGGCTCACGAATCGTCCCTTCTCATAGAGCAGTCGCGCGATACCATGAGTTTATGCAATTATTGCACAGACCGGGTTATGTTCGAAGCCTTAGGTTGCTCTTTATTTCTGCCCTCTTTATCTCGAGTGATGCGGACTTTGTTGGCGGGGTCTTCCGATTATCGACAAGGATATGTGTAATAGTAGCATTAAATGCGCGCGCGCTAAATGGCATCTAACTCACGCAATAGGAAATGGATGCGATTTCACAATCGCAAAATCACATAGTAATTTGTATGTAGTCGGTGTATTTCTCGCTTTTGCATCCCGTTTGCTTACCGTTTCCATTTCGTGATCACCTACCACTGACCGTCGTTGACTTGCACTCAATAAAGTCTTGAAAAAAGGACCTTCGACAGCTGTACACATATCTTTAGATATGGTGTCGTGTGTTCGTCTGCTGCTTGTACTATTCAGTTTTCAATAGCTGCGTCCCATTTTTCCTTAGTAAAGCAGTATTCATGTATGCCGATAATATTGGTCGGTCCCCTAAGCACTGGTCTAAAAAAATGTCGCAGTATATGTATATCTAACCGAGACGTTCAGATTGGCCGACGGGTACAGTGAAAGGGAAGAGGACGCCTGTTGGACCGACTTTAGCGGTACTCGCCTGACGACTCAGGCTTCGTCGGGAGCGAGCGGCGATGTTTGGGCGAACTTTGATCAGCTGTGTCGCCGCGCCGATTTTGTTTTACCCATCTCTTGCGTCGCCCGTGTTGCCTGTTATCGTTTTCACATGGATGGTTTTGACTGTGTCAAAGCAATGCAACTATTCATTTGATATACGTTAAACTTTGCGAAGCTCGCTGGTGTGTAATATTTGCCTGCCGATTTAATTTCTCGGCAATATCAGATTCACAGGTGTCTTAGTCGTAAACTAAGCAATGAAACATCTGCTCGAAATCGTTTTTTCTGTATTAGGATATGATTTGTGTGAAGGGATGAATACTGGAGTTTTCAGTTCCCCCAATCAATTCAATACATTTTTCGACAGAAAAAATCATGTTTGGTTTTATCACGAGAGCGTTTAGCTACATAACTGAATGCATCTAATGCATTCGCTTTATGTCTAAGCATTTAAATTTACGGATGCGATTGTAATTATATCAGTGCTTGCGATATAAATTGACAATTTTCATTAATTCATCAGATAATTAGCGTAAGAAGCGCTGACACAGAAGATGTCGAAGAAAAAGGTGCTGTTGATGGGGAAGAGCGGGGCAGGGAAGACGAGCATGAGATCCATCATCTTCGCCAACTACATTGCTCGCGATACTCGCCGCCTTGGACCAACCAGTTAGTTTTCTCCTTGTTCACTGGCTCAGGCGTCACTGAAGTTTCACTTTCGAACATCTGCAATATACAGTTGGAAGAATCTAATCTTCATTATCTCTATGACTTTCCGCAATTTCTCTTGGACAAATCATGTCCATGTTCCTGTTGTGAACAAATTAGAGTATGTCGCAGAATTCCACCACAATTATCTCAATTAAAGCCCAAGTTCAAAAAATCTAGACATCATTCTTACGCCGCCTGCGCCAGTTTCATGTCTTTTGTCGATTCCGGCTTAACCAATCCGTTTCAGTGGAGGTTGAACACGCCCAGGTCCGCTTCCTCGGCAATCTGGGACTGCATCTGTGGGATTGCGGCGGGTAAGAAATGTCCATTTATTCAATTTATTTATCGTTCTTATCATATTTATGTATTTTATCACTTTATTTATAGTTTTATTATAACTTACTTCATCGTTTTAATCATGTTATAACTTTATTCATCTTATTTATCCCTTTGTCGATTAGTAGAACATTACAGCCAAGAGACGTTCATGGAAAACTATTTGGCTTCGCAGAAAGACGTGATTTTCAAGGGCGTAGCGCTGTTGATCTATGTGTTCGATGTGGAGAGCCGAGAGATTGACAAGGATTATCGCTACTATCAGTCGTGCCTCGAGGCGCTGCTGCAGAACTCCCCTCAAGCCAAAGTCTTTTGCCTCATACACAAGATGGACTTGGTGCATGAGGACCACCGCGATCAGGTCAGGAATGTCTTGGCATTTTGCTATAGACCTGTATTAGGCGGTCATAGGGTTGTTAATGTGCATTCCCATTGCAAATTGGCAGGGGATGCGCGAATACGAGATAATGTGTTATATGATAAAGCCCCTTTCCTGCCATACTGGATTCCGCCCATTTTACTTCACATCTTAGTTGAGCTCAATATATTGCAGGTATTTCGAGACAAAGAAAAGGATATTCTGGCTATGTCGGAAACAGCTGCCGATAACCGCCAGTGTTGCCAGTGCTTCAGGTCGAGTATTTGGGACGAAACTTTGTACAAGGTACTACTTAAATGCTCCTTTCTTTGTCTCCTTTACTGTTCAATTTTAAGGCATGGTCCGCGATCGTCTACCAACTAGTCCCAAATGTCCGGATGATGGAAGAGCGCTTGAAAGAGTTTGCCGAGATCTTGGACGCCGACGAAGTGTTGCTTTTCGAACGAGCGACTTTTCTCGTGATTGCTCAGGCCCAAATTACCTCTCACAAAGACGTGCACCGTTTCGAAAAGGTTTCGAACATCATCAAGCAGTTCAAGTTATCTTGCAGGTGAGCGATCGGCAGTGTTTTGTGTTTTTCTCTTTACGATTATCAGTGTGTTTCTTTTCAGCAAACTCGGCTCGCAGTTCGAGTGCATGGAAGTCCGCAATAACAATTTCGCTACCTTCATTGACAGTTTTACTGCCAACACGTACATTATGCTCGTGCTGTCCGATGGAACCGTCTGTAAGAAATTTTTTTTGTTTCGGGAGTATCCAAAAAGTCTTCCACGAAAACCGAACCTGGGACCATGTTGGTCTCTGCCCATTTAGCTTTTCCTGTTGTGTTTATGATCACTCAGCGCGCAAGCAACTCTAGAGTTGCAGTAGTTTTATGAAATAGGTCCCAGGTCTGCTCCAACCCATATGGGCTGCGGTCTCCAACAGATAGCCCCTTCTTTTTGGTATTCCTTGTAAATGCATAACAGTCACAGTTGTAGCTATCAATGTTCACTTTTCAGCATCTGCGGCCATCAAAATGAACATTCGAAACGCCAGGAAGCACTTTGATCAGTTGGAAGCAAAATAAATCCGACATTTCTTTCTTTTGCCTTAATTTTGTGATACGATTGTGCAATGAAAGCTAGAGTATAAAACTTGCTTGCTGAAAGGAGAAAGTGTATGCTTCAGTTGCATGCCAGATCGCGAGCATAGATCGGCTGAACATATTAAAAGACTAAAAGACGGGAAATTATTTGCCACTGAGTCTGTGAGAATCGCGAAGTCAAACGATATGCCGTGCATCGCGAATGTTGAAGTGAAACGCTCTAGAGGACGGAACATCGAGGTCAACTG